>RJWT010022744.1:0-17059 GCA_004365215.1 Cuniculus paca | reverse complement strand
TAGCTCTGAAATATTAACATTTATCATAATTGTCTGGAAAGTTTTAAAAAGGGAAATTGCTAAATCTTTGCTAGCAAAGTTTTTGATTTAATAAGTCTGAGTAGAAATCTGAGAATTTGTTATTTATAAGTTCACAGTTGTTGCTATAGGGACCACACTTTGAGAACCATTGTTCTAAACCTCTACAAGAGAGATTGTATTTCGCAGTTTATAAGGAAAAGTATTGTTGGGCAAATCAGTTACTCTCATTTTTGTTGACGTCAATCTGTAAAGTAATAAACATGTTATTTGCTGTTATATAACTCACAGATGAAGTATAAAATACATTCTAAGCTTCATTTATGATATCTAACATGCTGGAATTGAGATTTTATAGCCAGCACATAAAAAGGAATGAAACTCAAAGACAAAATAGACATGGAGTTTACTCAAAAAGCTTAAATAAAACCAATCATTATAGCAGGAGATACAACAAAGACCAGAACATGCAAGGTTTTGTTCTAGATTCTTCCATCATGAACTGGCCTTAGGTCCTGGGCCTGTACCTTGACACAGCTGAGCCTCTGTCCTCATTTTTAAGTGGAGAGACGAGAAGACCTGAGTCCCTTCCATTTGTGCCATTCTAACGTAGGTTATTGAGTAGTCAATGACATTGTTTTCTTCATTGCTTGCTCTTTCTTAAAATGAAATTCCCAAACACCATTTTGCACCATAATGTAATTCACAAAGAACAACCATCTCGAATATGTCTTTTAACTACACACCTTGGGCTCTCTATGCATTAACAGAGAAAAGCAGAGTTGTGAGGTGGCCTTGTATTTGTTCTCAGGCTTATAACAGGCTTTGTCATTACATCAAGTGTTGCTTCTGATGAGTTTCATATGACTTTAAAACATGCATGAAAATCTGAAATATAACTTCCCTCAGCATATTCTTAAATCTTATGCCTCATTTTGGCCGTAATAGCTTAATGTTGAGCCATGTAGATACCATTTATATTATAGGAGAAATAGATTTGATGAACTGGCGGAATTTTCAACATTGCAGGTTAAGCACACCAGGGACAATATGGTGTTTGCTAGAAATTAATCCTGACATAGCAATGATTTTATTAATTTATCAACATCTCTATAAATGTCAATTGCCTTTTTTTTTAGTTCTGAAGTTTGAGTCCAGAGTCTTCACTGAGCTATATCCATAGACCTTTTTTATTTTTATTCTAAGAAAGGATCTTGGTAAGTCAGTAAATTGACCAAGGTGGGTTTGAATTTAAAATTCTCCTGCCTCAGCATCCCAGAGTGTTGAGATTATAAGACTGTAGTCTCTTTCATGGCATCTAACACATGGTGTCTGAGCAATAAATTATGGGAGTGGTTCTTTCTCTTGGAAGAAGTGGTTCTTTCTCTTGTTTGGTACTAAATTACTGGCTTTAGTATACTTTGGGGCGTAGGTTGTAAACACAACCTCACAGGTTGACTGGTCTTTATTTCATGTGAAACTAATTAAGAAAAATCTGTATTGTCATATGTCAGTAGACCGTGATTGAACATTTCACTCTGGATAATTGTATTTGAGTTTTATGCGAAGGCTGACTGTGTTAAGAGTTATGCCTTTCTTACAAATGCAATTGCCATATTATAATTTTGAACTAGAAAGAATCCTGGAGTAAAATACATTGTACAATTACACAAAAGTACATCGACTCTTATCCCTGTGAAAATTAACAGAAAGATTGCTTCAAACTGTGCTTGCCACATAAAACATGAGGGAAATGTCAAAATATTTTTTCTTACTTGTTTGAGCACTATTTTTAGATGGTTTTTGAATAGAGAACACATATTTCTTAAAGATGCTGAATTCATTCCAGATGGAGGCTTTTCTGTGAAGTTACAGGGATGCAAAAGATCTGGTTTTCCTTTGTTAAGAAAAACCGGAAAGCCTGATAAGCGAACAAATGAAAGTTTGTCCAGTTCAGGCTGAGGAATCCCAATGAATATTTTATAAAATTTTAATACACTTTATTTATTTTAATAAAGTAAATCAATTAAAAACAAAAGGTGAAGAAGGGAAGGAGGAAGAGAAGGATTGAGAGGAAATGAAGGGGAAACTGTGAAGGGAGAGAGAGAGAGAAGCTAACAAATGTAACAAACGCACTTTCTGGTTCCTTTCTACTCAGGCTAAACCATGTTCCTGGCTCTCTGTTGAGCTCCAAGCTGGGTGGCTGTAAGCTTTGGAATGCTCGTACTTCAGACGTGACAGACATTGTACAGTGGGCAGTCCCAGAATTACAAGCTTCTCCCACATACCAAATACATGAAGTAGCAGCGGAGTGCTTGGAAGAGCTTTGGCGATGGGCCCACTCTGTAACAGGAACTTGCTTGGCAAAAGGCTGCCTGAAGCACATTTGCTGTGTGCATGTTTTTAGCAGTTTCTTTCCCTTTTAGTCCCTTGAAACTGATACGAGTGGGCCAGTCTGCTGAAGATGTCTACTACTGAACAAAATACAAGTGCTGAGCTTCTAGAATTTGCTTCTGGGGCTATTTCTGCTAACTGATTTTCCCACAGCTCATGCCAAGATGCATTACGAGGTCACATACCACATGCGCTTCTCTTCTGTGATGAACTGACTTGATATATTATATTAGTAAGCATTATCTTTGGGGATTGAATCAAAACCAGGAAGGAGGCAAATACTGTCTCGATCACAAAACGAGCAAAGTTCAAAATGTTAGGCTTTTGTAGAAAAAATGAAAACATCTATAACTCTGATAGTATAATCTAATCATAGCAGCTAACCATTGAAAAAATGTCAAACATAACTATGAGAAATAGGCTTCATTTCCCAGTATGTTAACAGAAAAAAAAAAGGGGCAGATTCATAGTAAGAGGGATAATGTCTGCAATTAAAACATAAGTGATGAATGTTACAAAAAGAGTATTTGTCATCAAACAATGCTTCCACTGTAAAACAATTCCAAACTGTGCATGAAAGATTCCAAACGCTAGTACAGCATTCAATTTGATACTGAAGTTTTATCATATTATTTCATGCAAAGCAGAATTATATACTCAATCTGTCTGACAGCTTTGCATATAAAGAACAGTTTCTGCATGACAAATGTGGTGAGCTTATTAAGTTACCAATGCACTGCCAAGCCATATTGTCTCAGCGACAGCAAACCCAAAATATTTTCAAATGATTCTTTAAAGGACAATGCAAGAAAGCCAGAACAACCCCATGTTCTGACTTTAATAAAAGTCACAATTGCAAGAACATTTACCTTATAGCTAATTAGAACAAATCATCCATAAGCTTCATTTAGCCCATATTTAATCTGTCATAGACTCTTATTTTTTGAGGTGCTTGGAAATATTAGTTTTTGATTTATTATCTGCCACTTCACAGCTGCAAAAAAAAAAAAAACAAACTATTAAACTGAATAAAAACCAGAACATTGTTTCTTAAAAATATAAAGACATGAGTGTCTTAAAACATTGTATATAGGAAAAACAATCTTCAAAATAATGCAAAAGAGATTTTGGGAAACTAATTCAAGTTAGGAATAGAAAGTAATTCAAGCCAACCATGCTTCTAACTTCTTTTATTCTTAAAGACATCTTTACTCTCCTCAAATTGAGAATGAACTAAAAGCATGAAATTATCTTTGTATTCCAAGTGGGAATTATGATATGTTTAGATAATAATCAAGTACAATAACATTCTACTATTAATTTTAGCTAACACTAGTATTAAGGAATGTTTTCTAGGTTTGGGGTACTATGCTAAGCACATTAGTTTTAATTGTTTTTCTCTTTATTCTCAGACCAACCCTCTAATATAGTTTCATTGTGCAGATGAAGAAAACAAGATGTATTTATACAACTTGTCTACAGTTGTAGGGCTCAGTTAGAACCTAGGTCTGTCTGATCACAGAAGGAATAAGCACATAACCACTCTGATCTACTATACACCTTTGCTCTACTGAGAGGAAGGGCATTTTCTTCATATGAACAGAACCTCACATTTGTTGTCAGGTTATCCTATGAACAACTATCAGCTAATGCTGTCAAATTCACAGACCAATCATACTACAATAAAAACGATGATTATGTATCCCTGTTCTTATCCAAAAGGTGTTCAATGGAGAGATAACCTAGTCACATGCAACACTGTAGTGAAAACTTCAAACCTTACCCACTGTTACAAGGGGAAATTGCTGAGAATAGGTGCTGTGCTAAATTGCTACAACTAATTGAAGCCTCACTCTAAAATTTAGAAATTAAAATACTAAGTAGGTTAAAAGAATTTTGTTTTGAAACTTGCCCCATTATGTTCTGAAAGAATAGTTGAATACAGTAAAATATTGTTTATTAAACGTACACTTTATCTGATTTGTTGAAGCCACCTTCTGATCTGGATACTATATGTACTGACACTGAATACTAGGACCATTGCTTTATACCTGAGCATAAAACTTTGAGAAAGCACTGAATGCAAATGGTCATCTCACCTCTGATGATAAAAATAAAGGAAATACTATACCAACCAGGAACATGTCATAAAAAGGACAAACAGCTGGTTTTAACATGAATTAAGTATAGTTTTAGAGTTTGCCAGACTTTTTCTTTTAATTTCTCTCTGATGCAAAAGTAAAATATGCGAATGCTACTATACACAGAGACTACATGCTTATAAAATATACAAATTTAAGAAAATTTAATTAAATAAAATGCATGTTTTATAAATTAAAGGTTAGGACTTCCCTGTTACTGAAACTTTCAACATTTATTTCCTGTTACTGAACTTTCTCTATTAAGAGGATAGCTATAAAAACAATAACTAGTAAATCATATGCTTGTCTACTACAAAAGTATGAAGTCATCCCTGAACAATGTCATAATTAAATTATACTTGGAATTTTCATTACGAAGTTAGCCTGCTAGTGGTTGCAGGAACATGCAACATAAACATGATTTCCTTGTTTAGTTTTCAGTGTTATTAATTATGTATTGGGGAGAAGACCTCAGAAAATTGTTTTTTGTGTTCACAAGAAATATATTTCCAAATAATTTGGAAACAATTGTGGAGCACCAAATGTGCGAGGTATTCTTGGAAAGAGAATGTATGAATAAATATTTCAGGCATTCATTTAAAGAGTTTAGAACTGAAGGAGACATCAATAGAACAATGAGTGTGGTGTTCTACGTTTTAGCAACAGTTTCTGGAACATTCATGATCAGACAAGTTGTCCTCGGTGCCCTGGGCTAATTCACATTACATTCAGGTCAGCTTTCATTTAATTCATTTCTGAGATAATAATTGTTTCTCAGTTAATATTTGTAGAATATTTGAGAAAGATACACACACATATGCACACAATACACACACACACAGGATGGGGAAAGTGGAAGGAAATGAAAAACATAGATTATATAAGGACAAAGTTCCTTGGAAATAACAAAAGGGATGAAATAAAGATCATGGCTGCTTCTTGATTTGTCCCCACATATATCACTTCCTAATTTTGCCATTGATTCTTAATTATTTTGATACTCTAGTATCTACTGGGTTGGGAATATAAAATTTCTTGAATTTCAATAAATTAGACAACACTTCAAAACCAAGCTGAATGAACTTGAACAAAAGCAGCTGGTCAGAGGGAATCACCCATGAGGTCTGTTAGCAGAAATGCACTGAAGTCTTATTGAGAAGGAAGTAGACAAACAATAGGCAGCAAAAGAACGGACACCGCTATGTAAGTTGCCTGGCAGGGGTTCTTGTGGGCAGATACCCCACAAAGAAGTCACAGTCCAGTTTGAGAGATAGACAAATTCTGCAACTAGTAGCAATCTGTGCCTTGTTATGTGACGGATGGACGAACTAGTTTCGGAAGAAGCACAGTGATACTGTACTCCAGGAAAACTTCAGGCAAAAGGGTTCATTCTCATTTTAATTACTAAAGATGTTTTATGACTTCAGAAAACATAAAGAAATACTATAGACCACCCTCATTCAACCCTAGGATAAAACTGGTGATCTCCATGGGCACGTGGGATATGTTTAGCATGAGAAAAACAGGTAAGGAAATCAGGTCAATTGACCAAGGGAGGCGGGGGAGCCAGACTGTTACATTCTTCTGCAGCTCACAGAAGAAAGGCTGATGTCTGGAGTATGGTTCCCTAGAAGGAAAATCTAGTTTTCAGGATGAGGGTCCATGGGCAACATTTGTTAAAGGGCATCTAGAATAAACTGAAAAGGTATTTGGGAAGACACAAGCAAGGAAACGAAAGAAACTATGCAAGAGGATATTTTCAAGTAAAGTGCTATGAAGAGTACACTCAGACCACACCGGGGAATTACATGCTGTAAATTAGATGTTAGACTTTGTCTTCAATTAAAGTAAGGAACTGGCATCTCTTACATACCAGAACATGAATTTCCGGCACCTCAGCTCTCTTGCTGTCCTGGAAAGTCCTCTAAAAAAAGTCAGCGAACACAAGTGAAGCATCCAGAAGCTGGGGATGGGGGCACGGAAATGACAAAGGGAATTTGAAGATACACAATTAGAGTGCCAGGACCAAGTAATACACATACTGATGAAAAATTGGAAAGGATGCCCCTTCTCTAATCCTCATCATCAACTCTACTTCTAGGTCAGCTTATGGGCTTCACCTTCTGAGGACGGGTCAAGTAGATGCCCTTGTCCCAACACCAGCACAAATGTGCCGGAAAAGACCCTAAATCCTTGTGCTAATCTAACAATGCCATTAAAGCATACAAGAAGGGAAGAATACTACTGGCTCTGAAATTCATATGTCTGCAAAGTAATTTCATCCTAGTGGCACAAGCAATTCTATCACCACCCCTGGTGCTGCAGATTTAATAGCTTAATTTTCTATGGACTGACAACGTCCACCCTAACAAGTCCCTAGCGGAATGCCTCAGGACAAAGCTGCACAATACATCATTTGGTGCTGTGTGCTTACATAATTACAACCCCCCCGCGCAGAAGCATTTTGCAGGGTGGGCAGGGAGGAATGAGTTAGCAGGGGAAACTTAAGCACTGCTTCAATATTTAGAGAACATAAGGTATTATTATAGGATTAATAAGCAAGGCTAGTTCAGCAATAGGGAAAGCTGCCAAGGGAGGTTGTGGAATTGCTATCACTGGAGATAATGAAGGCTGAGAATAGATACCCACCCAGAATGGATTTTTATAGACTATAAAAATCTATCCCACTACTTTAGAAAAGGGGATGAGCTATGTGTTCCGCTGTAGGGCTCTTCTAGTCCAAATGATTTCATAAATTAGATAAAGTAGTTTAGCTTAAAATATTACTTATTAAGTATTACTTATTTCAAAGTGTATCCAGTACAGGGGTGGTTGAATGCAGAAGTGATTCAGTGACAAACCTAACTGGAATCACAAACAGCTAGTACCTATAAACAAACACCCACTCTGAAAACAGGACAATGGGAATCCAGGAAGGAAGAGGTTTGTAGTGTGGAGAAATAGAGACCAAAATATTATTTAGTTATATTTTCAAACGCACGCCTTGAATGAGAAGTAATTTCAGTTGTTGGATTTGTGCTTTGTCTAAACACTGTCTGATGTCTATGGTAAAGACCCAAATCTTTGAACAACTTGACTACTCTAGAAATAGTATGTTCAGTAGAGTGATAATAAAAGATATAATCTTCATAAAGGTTTGAAAAAGTTAGAAGAATGAATAAGATTTTAAAGCACTTTGTAAATGTAACAAGGAGTTCAAATTTTTCCATGTCTAATCATGGCCTTTTTAAAAATTCCATTAACAGAGAACAAGTCCACCACTCAGATGCCGCATCTGTGCTTAATTATGATACTTGGCTCGATGCATAGCACACTGAACTACTTCATTTTCTTTGAATGAGTGAATTGACACAATGAAAATCTACTTGGTTAATACTCTGTGGTTGCCTCTGCCCAAAGTAGGGGCAGAGAGTAAAATATTTGTCTAAGCTATATCCAGCTATGATGCTACTATGATTCAACTTCTAATAGATTATTTCTTTTGGTTTCATTATGTTTTTTTCTTTTAATAAATTCTCATTCTGTGATTTCCAATGTGTTTTCATTGGTCATGTGATAGGTATAGAATTTATAATTTTTAAATTTTAGATTTTGATCTTTAAAGTAACACAATAAATTACTAGAACCTTCCAACCACCTTTTCTTCCCCCAAAATTTAATCATACTATAAGGCTTGGAAAGGGTATACACATTTAAAGGTCCCTGTAATTGGTTTGTTTTGGCATGCATCCAAATGTGGATGTTGCTGTGCCCTGAACATAAATGAGTTAGCTTAAAAATTCCTGGAAATCTTTTAATGGATTTTAAGGGTAAAGTGATATAATATGCAGTGGAATTAAAAACACAAAACACCTATGTTATCTATACAGTAACATTAAACACTCAATATTATTTTTAGTGAGACTGATTTGAATTTCATAAAATTGATAAGCTAAAAAAATAACTAAGTAACACTTGGTAGAGATATTCCAAATAAAATACCATAGTCAAAATGACAATTTTTAGGTCAGAGCATTATTATTTTTTAAAAATAAATAAAGTGTTCTCAGTTATGTGGGGCTTATGAATTAGGTGGAAATGATGATAAATAAAAATAATCATAAAACAAAAGTAAATTTGAAATTATCTGAAGTATTAGAAAGTAAGCGGTTCCCTGGCCTCCCTTCATGGGAGGTTTGAATCAGTGAAGGAGAGTAAAGATAACTTGGAATTTGGGGGAGAAAGAACATATTGCAGAATTCTTAAATCTTCTAATGACTGCATGAAATCTTTGGGAAGAAACTGACCAACCCTAATTCATGGATGAAGAATTATGAGTGGAGGCAATGGGATTGAAAAAGAATTATAGAATACTAAATATCCCTCCTCCTTTGTTTAACCTTATAAATTTAAAGTTTTATTTTAGCTTTACATCAATAGAAAACATGTCTATCACTTCTAATAGACAATCACCACCTCATCATTGTCAAAGAATTCATTTTGTCTAGCACTCCCAGGAGCCAGGAGGCTGAGACAGTAGGATTGAGAGAGAGTTCCAGGGCAGTTTTGGGATGCATAGGAAGTTCCAGGCCAGCATGGACTACAGATTAAGACCTCATCTCCCAAAAGGGGCTGTGCTTGACCTTTAAAGTCACAGCATATACTCCTAGTTTTCTTAAAAAAGGTTCTCATTTTTAAAATTAGTTTAGAACAAAGCAAGATTTTATAGTACTGATAAACCATTTAAATATGCTACATTGTTTCGGCGGAAGGGCAGTGCAAGACACAGTAAAGTGCCAAGATGTAGCAGTGTTACAGTAGACTAGACCAGAGCAGGTCCCACCTGAGTGAACACATTGACAAATGGTGTCTGCTTCACTGACTTTTGAAAAATGGAAAATAATTCTTTATTAACAAGAGAATAAGGAAGAAACCCCAAAACTAAGGTTCAGGGGCTATAATTGCTTTACTTTACCCTCTAAAACATCCACTAGTAGTCCACTGGCATAACTCTGAAGTAGTGAATCATGGTCATTTGCTATTATTACGAATGACTGAAAAATCAACAATAAGTTATACATGACTACTAACTTTTATGTGGATCTGTCTATCTAACTAATCTGATCCTAGGGTAAGATAAACATACGAAGACTAAGACATTCTTCTATAGTAAAACTCATTCCAACTTTCAGTACACTTAGTAATTTATCCATGAAATACACAAGACCCATATATCATCAAAGAATTCTCATTTTATGATGGTTACTCCAAGGTGCCATTTCATATTTTTCAACAATGTTACAAGTCCAATATATGTAGGCTACTTTCAGATTAGAAGCAAACAGTAGTGGTTCTGATAATATTAAATAACAATGAGAGGAAGAAGAGAAGCAAGAAGAGACTGGCTAAAGTTTGGATATGGTTTGTGTGTGTTCCTCAAGGTTTCATGTGCTACGATTTACTCATTTTGAGGTTTCAAGAGGGAATAACTTATTGTGATTATGAGACTTAGAGGTGGGGTCTTTGAGAGATGAGGATTGAATAAGGTCATCGAGGTGGTGTCCCTCACGTTTGAACTGTGACTGTTTTGTAAGAAGGGAGAGACCAGAGGAGACAAACACAGCTTAGTCCCTTTCTTTTGCAGTCAGTTGTCCTGTGCCACTTTGAGACTCTGCCAGGACAAAAATCAACACTGGGAGCACATTCTTAACCTTGAACCAGACCTATTAGCCCAAATAAACCTCTTTTTTTAAATAATTTAACCTGCACATGGTACACTCTTATTAGCAACAACAACACAAAATGACTAAAACAAAGAGGAAATTTCTCATTTATCCATCACTCAGAATTTCCAGATTTACATATTTTTGAGAACACTATCTATGGCACAGTGATAGCCAGAACTTTTATAATTAAACATGAACATTGCAGCTCAATATACCAGGTAAAAAGGATAAAGATGTTTAAGCTATAATTAACAAAGAAATTAATGTAAATCACACTGATATTATTACCGCGATCATCATTTAATTAGCACAGTATCTATAATCTTAGCACTGAAGGAGACTGAGACAGAAGGATAACATTTCCAGTTTTACCTAAGCAACATACTGAAAATTTGTATCAAAATTAAAAGAAAAATTTAAAAAGGTTGAAGACGTAGCTCAATGGGACTGAACCCTTAAGTTCAGTCCTTAGTAGGGAAAAATATTAACATAAATATAAGCAAAGAAAATAATCAAAGAAAACTGTGCAACACATTCAAAAGTAATTGTTGTCTCCATGAAAACTAATGAAGAAATTAGACAGCTTTTTTAAGACCTTCAACATTCACATTCTATGGCATTTATTTTCACACTTCTAAAACCTTCCTTAATATAAATTCTCCACTTTAAAAATTTCTTAAAAACTTCCACAGAGAAAAGGAGCTCAGTAATAAGACTTAAGTATTACTCATTATGTCAATATTTGCTAAGCACAAAAGTATATACCAAACTCTCTGCAGGAGAGAGTACAAGAGTAACCAAGACCTCCACTCTTTTGCCAAACACTCACTAGTTCGTAGGGAAGACACTCACATAAACAAATATGTGAAGTAAGCCATAATAAGTAAATTATAGTAAGAGTCAGTATGGGGAACTGTGGAAACATAAATAAAAAAATAATTGTGGATGTCTGGACATTACAGGTACAGAAAAATTTTTAAAACACGTATTTTTAAAATTTTTAAATTGTAACAAAATGTCAGCAAAATATAGAAGGTGGAGAAGTTCCCTTTTGGTAAACAGAAAGTCATTAGCAAAACTACGGCATCCTGTGCGGGAACACAATTTGGGGAAAGAACAGCTCTGGAGTGTTTGTGAAAAGGACCGAAGGCTATAAATGGGAATGGGGCTGAACTGCCTGTCTAGCCAAGGAGTTTAGTTCACATTTCCTCAGTAAGCCATGAAGAGAGATGAGATGCATTTACTCAGAAACAAGAGGATTCAAATTGTATCATAGAAAGATAAATCCGATGGCATTGAAGACATTAGATCCACAAAAAAACTCGAGGATTCAAAATGATTTTTCAGGGGACATTATAATCCCAGTAGTAGAATATGGTGGTTTTATTTAAAACTATACAGTAAAATTATTAAAACTTAGATGAAAAGTTGATTCAGTAGTAACATTGCCTCACCACACTATACTAACCATGTGGGCCAAGGAATTTAGTAAAATAAGATTCTATAGCACAGAAGAAGAATGAAACAAAACTTTACGAGTATAATAATTTTTGATACTTTCTACTTTAAAATGAAGAAAGATTAGATTAACTGCCAATATTTAACAAGTTTTTCCCATAAAAACAATTTAATATTACTGAAGTTCTAGGCAGCAATTATGGTAGAAAGTCACCAATAAGTGTGGATAAATATACCAGTTCTGTCAGTTCTTTGGATGTATTTAGCACTTAATGCTAAAGTAGTTTTCTTCCAGCTGAATCCTACACTGACTTTTAAGGTTTACGTTATTACATTTAATTTTTAAATAAGAACTACAGAAAAATGTTTCAAAACTTAACAAATACAAAAAGGTGTAACAATGAATTTATTCTTTTTGTTTGTCCCTGACAACTGTATTTTCTACACAAATTTCTTTGTGTTTATTTTAGCAATCAAAATAAAGCAATAAAAATACAGAAGTAGAATTTTATTCCCTACTGAAACATTTTTCAGAAAAGAAAAGCACAACTCTTCTATACTTTGCTTTGTCCACTTATCAAGATATCTTGAAGGTATTTCCAAATGACTACATCGGATCCTTCCTAATTCTTTTCTATATTTGAGTAGTATTTCATTCTATAGACATACTGTGGTTTACTTAACTTGTTCCTTACTGATGAATATTTGTGATGTTTCCAATCTTATTTTATTTCAAAGAGTTCAGCAATGAATCATTATCTTTATATATCCTTTCATTCATGTGCTACTAAACTTCTGAAAGGTGGAATAGGGTTTATATAACAAGAAACAATGAAAGTAAAAGAAAGATGATACCAAAGAAAAAACCAGAGAAGTTGGAAGGATGGAAGAGGGAAGAAAGGCAAGGAGGGAGAGGGATGGAGGGAGACGAGAGGAACGCTACAAAAGCAAAGAAAGGAAAAACACAGAAAAAGAAAGAAAATAGAAGTGAGAGCGATCTTATCTTCAGGATAGTGTGAGGGAAGTGATTAGACCAATGCCAGTTGTGTGAATGCTTAAGGAAAGGACACATGGGAAACATCGCAGATATCTATAATGCTAGCAAAGTATAACAAGGAAGGAATTCTTCCTGTTCAAACAATCCTACCCACTACAGTGACACAGAAGAAATAAATTCCAAGACCAAAAATGGAGCACAAAAAGGCAGATGTCTCTGAACATGGCCATTCCAGATTATCTAGCAAGTGGACCCTCTGGGTGGGTAACACATGCTTTAAAAAAAACCAACTATGTTTAAAGACCTGTCTAACTGGTAAATGTTAGTCAGATAAGCCAGCACTGTGCATAATCTATAAGTAGCTATGCACCTTTAAATATAGGAAGTTCACAAGATCCAGGAAAATAGAGATGGAGAAAACACCCATATCAGAAGGAAGAACCCAGACCAGACGAAAACATGGAGGCTTGTTCCTCAGCCACAGTGACTAAAGGTTCCAGCTGGTTCTGTCTGAAGAAAACAAAGATTGAAGTCAATATTCATGACTTGCTTTATGTAAGTACACTTAGGTTCACTGCACAGTAAAATCTACAGGATTTATTCTGCAGTGAGTTTCTTTGTCTTCTTAATAAAGTTCAAAGTTAAAGATAAAAATTAAATGTAAAAATCTCTAGGTATTGTTAAAGAAAGTGATTTACTTGCAGTAATTTTTTTTCCAAATAGAATAGGTAAATCCAAGAAAACAGATCTCATTTCAGAGTCCTGTTTGAACAAAGAAAATACTTAAATCAGTATGTTATTTTATTGGCTTTCTTAGCCTTTCCCAACAATTTCTTTTACAACATAATGTATGAAAAGTTTACTTCATGACTGGAATTATCTTTACGCTTAAATAGAAAGCATAGAGGAAATGATAAGAACAGGTGTGAATGATATTAAGAGATATTAAATACCTGATTTTAAAAATTTCAAATTAAATTTATCTAATGTGTATATATATGAATACAGTATACCTTTAATGATATATAAAGTTTTAACCAAATATGGACAATATATATTACAGCGGTCCCACAAGATTTTATTACCTTATGATATTATAGCTCTCTTAGATATGTAAATATACTCTACGATGTGGACACAACACAATTACTTAACATTCATTTCTCAGAATGCATCCCTACTATTGACACAATGCATGGCTCAGTACATATTTAATTCTACTTTCACAGTATCAGAAAGGAAACTTACTTCAGAAAGGAAGAGAAAAACAAAAAAGCTAGGAGCACAATAGACATCACCTATGGCCTCTGGTTTTTCTGGTTCTTCCTATTTTTAATTTTACTGTGTACGCTAGATTTAAGCACTCATTTGAGGCTTTGAAAAGATAAGAATATTGTAAGTAATGTAGAAGATTTGAATCTCGGCGTTTTCCTACTTCCACTTTCCCTAGTCTGAGTGTGTCAAGTTATTAATACTGCTCTGCCCAAAACTTCAAAAGATCATGGAACAATGGGAGTTATTTTAAAGCTTTGTTTCCTTACTATGTTATTATAGATCACTCTGCAATTATTATAAATTCTGTGCAATGCATGCCCATCACAAAAAAACAACTTTGTGTAAGAACTAAAGTATATTAGTACTTTTGAGGAAAACAAGGCATGTAAAAGCATAAAAATAATTTATGTCTGTTACCCTGACAATCATTAACTCATAAAAATTTGATGTTAGAGCAGCACTTTCAAAAGTGGAGATTGTACTTTTAAGAGTCTATCTGAGTTTTAGTCTTTCTTGAGGCTTTTACTTTCTCTTGACAGAAATAGCACAAAATTATGTTTGGTTTTAATGGATAAGACTAAAATGTGATGGTCTCCATAGTGATACCAAGTCCAGTTCTTGGCACACTATATGCACATAAATAACCTTTAGTAGATGAATGGATGACTGCTGGTGAGAAATGTCAAAAACATAATCTTCAAGCAACGGGATGCTCCAGAGTTCTAAACAGCCCCCAAAATGCTCCAAGGTATTCGACAGCAAAGGAGCACTACCCTATTTAACTAAAGCAGCTAAAGAGCTTATGGTAGTGATTTATAAATCCTCTCCATGTTTTAGGATTTAAGTACCTTCCAAAGCCCATGAAAATTAACTTCGAGGAACTATCAACAAACATTTTAAATTTAGAGAAATTTTCTTATGTGAATCTTTCCTCAAATAGAAGAAGCAGTAACTGGAGTGTGGGTATTTTTTTTCATGTTTGAAAAATAATTAGTATGCAAAATGACTTTAGACTAATAGGTGAAGAGAACTGTAATGAAGAATACTAAGAATTTCTATTGATCAATGCATGATTTATACTTACTTGATCTATTTTAAGGTTATAGAATAAATACTTCAAAGGGCTGAGGATTTAGCTCAGAGGCCTAAGCGCCAGCCTGGCAAGCATGAAGTTATGAGTTCAATCCCCAGTGCCGCAAAAAAAAAAAAAAGAAGAAATATTTTAGTAATATTTATGGCACATGAAGATTTACATAGGGTGACACATGTTCCAGGATATGAATGCGTTTTAATGAATCAAAGTGATTATAGCTTAGTTAAAATTCATGTATTTATGTGTAAAGAAAGATAACTGATATGTAAATTAGAAGCCAAAAACAAGAAGACATTTTTACAAGGTAACAAACTCAATGACTTCTTATATCTTTAGTTCCTTGTATGATACCTCGGTTTTGGTGGGTATACTTGAAATGATAGCTGGCCCCTATCAAAAAGAAAAGGTAGAAGAGGAAAGGGTAGGGAAAAAGGAAGGCAGGAATAGAGGCAGGGAAGAAATAGGAAGGAAAGAAGGCATAAAAAGAAGAAAGGAATGGAAAGAAAAGAAGTAAAAAAAGAAAAAAGAAATAGAGCTCTTTACAAAGGGAACATCATATAAAAAATCTGTATAACACTAAGCAACGTGTCTGGAAAAATTATTTTTTCATGCTTTCTTCTCATCATTAATATCACAACTAGGGTCCGGGCGTGATGATGCATGCCTGCAATCCCAGCACTCAGGAGGCTGAGGCAGGAGGATTGCTGCAAGTTCAACACCAGCCTGGGCTACAAAGTGAGATCAAGGCCAGCTTAATCAGCATAGCAAGACCCTCCTTCAAAAAGACAAAAAGTAAAAAGAAATTTAAAAATCACACCTAGGATCTACTATACAATCTAATTAAAAAAAATAAAACAGTGCACTAAACATGTTTTTCTTCTTAAAAGGAAACCATTTAGAGGCACTTAGTGTTCACTGAGAGAGGGGCACAGTTTAGAGGAGAAAGGACCAGTGTGTCACTGACTTAGGAGTTGAGCAGTTGCAGCCCTCAGCTGAATTTCTCTAGATAGCTTGGCCACTTTGACTTTTATAAATGTATACACTGCTTTCAGTTTTAGTTATTGTTCATATTGATGCTGGTACTATGATTAAATGCAGGAAGTATATACAACTCTGGGGATAAGAATAAAATATATGTTCATTTTACATGATGACTAAAGTATTTCTTGATCTTAGTCACCTAAGAAGAAAAACTACTTATCAATATATTTAGAAGCTAGTTAATGAGGAATAAAAACTTACACATGCCTGCAGTATACAACAAATTGAGAAAGCACACAACAAGAAACTGGCCCTTAGCCCATCAGAGACAATTTACAAAAACTATAGAATTTAGCTATGCAGCATCTATTGCAAGCTATAATCTTTTGATGGCCAAATTATTACTGCATTTTTACCTCTTTTTTTCTCACAAGTTTCTTACAAACTTGATTTTAAAGTAACTACACAAGGGTTATGATTTGTTAAATAGGAAACAATAAAAGTTGTCTTGCTTTACTTTAAACCAGGTAATACTTTTAAAATGATTGTTTTTATTTCTCAAGGAAGCTGCAAGTTTCATCTGTTTCAATAAAAATGGCTAATACACCATAAAACTTCAGGAAACACGCGTCTGGTACAATAAAACACTTAGCACAGGCTTATGGCGCACAGGCTATTCAGGTGATGAGTGAAGGAAAAGCTCTTTGGAGGTTTGTCTTCAAATTCCTGCTCCATCACATGAACAGAAAGGACTCCTGGAGTTATTTGGCACCTTTCATAACTAGGGATTATGTATCTTAACGTAATTTGTGCCTGAAAATACACTGCTTTGCAGGACAAAGAAACAATATTCAAAGATTGTTTTCAAGATCTTAGACACAAACAGTATTGGAGCCACAGTTCATATTCTGTCCTCTCTGACTTCAAAGTTTGTTCTTTTTAATGTGTTACATTATATTTAACTGACCTTTCCATT
>RJWT010022743.1:0-17067 GCA_004365215.1 Cuniculus paca | reverse complement strand
TTTTTTTTTTCAAAATTATCTTTATTTCCATTTAGGCTATTACTTTTTTATCAAAAAATGCAATCTCTAAAATTTTTGCTTTTGTAGGCTGAGGTTTCTTGTAAGCTAGCATAATATTTAAAAATATTTGACTTTCTGTGCAGGAGAAAGTGTTATATCTATTGAAGGAGGCTTAACTTTGTTATATATTAGTTAAATAATTTTATATTGAGAGTACTTAGACTCTGATATTTTGGAAATTTAATTTCCTCCAAACCTATGTATTAAGTAAGACTCTAAAACAATTGAAGCAAGTTAAAAGTTTCCTTCTGTCCTTTGTGATCACCCCAACATAAATGATCAGGTCTAATATGTAAGTCTTTTCATCTTATTCTTCTGCTATTTTCAAGATGTTGCTTTCATCCACATGGAAGATGAGACAGCACCATGTCGACACCTTAGCCAGCCGGAAGTAGAAAGGACTCAAAAAGCATGAACAAATCTCTTCCTAATAAGAGCATAAATCGAAAGTTACATACAAAACTTCTGTTTCTATCCCTTGGACTAGAACTTAATCATATGCCCCATTAAGATGCAAGAGAGGCTGAGGGAGAGAATCCTTACTTTAGGGAATCCTGTTAAAATATACTTTAGGCAGTCTTGTTAAAATATTCATATAAAAGAATATGGAAAAAGATTTGGGAATGGGGTGGGGAGAGGTACAATTTAACTGTCTCTGGTACAACCTGAAGAATGCTTTATTCCTTGAAATTAAGATTTCTCTGATATCTGTATTAATTTTGTCTCTTTCTTTTAGGCTATTAAATCATGATGTATTCTTTTGATGTAGCTACAGGTCTTATTCCTAATTTGGAAAATTTTATTCTATAACATCTGGAATCATGCCTTCTGTCTCACAGGTTCAGTTCTTTTCTTCAGGTTTATTCATTTCTCTAACATCTGGACTTGTTTAAATGATAAGCACAAAAATGCAAATTATGAAGTACAGCATTCCTGTCAGTGCAAAGATCTAAGCTGAATGGTTTTTACAGATGGGGAGAGAGCTCTCACTTTTAGTAGAAGTTGGGACTGACGACCTCTAAGATTCTTATCTCTGACATTCTCTGATACTGTACAATGTTTACAAGGTACAGTTATTGAGCTTATATTTTTGTTTGCACATGTTATGTGGATCTTTTGGGCTCCATACAAATCTATTAGGTATTCTCAAAGAAGTTAAAGTTGCAAGGACCAAACTGAGATACAGGTATATTAATTGCAGGGGAAAATTAGACACTGATTTTCAAATCAAGTGAATGTATTAGTTTAATAAGTCAGGTGATCTTATTATTTATAATATTTAAATGGTGGTTTGAATACTGCTTTGTGAGATTTAGTGCAAAGGACATTTATTTTGACACAGAATGCATTGGCTCTTGCAGAAAACTGAGTAAAGCACACACAGTTCGTGCCCAGTGGGCCTGCAACCTAATTAAGCTGATGGACTTAATACACTACATTAACAAGTCAGTTAACCACTTTTAAAACTGGGCCAACAATTTTCAAGTCTCATAGGTTCATTACACCTCAGTGCAAACTGGGCAGCTCTAAAATTGCAAATGACTTGACAAAATAAAGCATATTGGCAACAACTTTTATACTACAAGGCTGATCTAGACACAATGTCACTTGCCAAAGGATATATATCTACTGTGCTCCACATCACCATCAGTCTGCCTCGATCCAGTGCTGTTTTAGCCACTTATGATCAGTAGTTGTGCTTCATGGGCTGTGATGTAAACTGATCTGATACAAAGTACCTGACTAAACTAAGTCAATCCTTAAGTGGGAAAAACTCCCAAGAAAAGTCAGATATGTTCTGGCATAAACCAGAAAATAAGGTTTGTATCACATCAAACATTACTAGTGAGATAGAGAGCTCTATACTGTTATCACAAGTATAGTGAATGTGTAAATTTTTTTATTCTTTTGTGTTAGTAGTACATAATGATTACAATTATTGTGGGGAGTTGGTATGTGTACATAATATATCTTAATTATTTTTCTCTGTTTTTGTTTTTCATCCCTTATCTTACCCTTTTTTCCCAACTTCTTCCAAGTCTTAGTTCCCTTCCCATTTACAAAAGTTATATTTTAATCATTTTCCCTTCATTTCTTTTACTTCCACCACTTTTCCTCTTCCTGTCCTCCATATCTTGTTCCTCTATCCTTTTGAAAAAGATCTCCCTACTTCCTCTTTATCTTCTCCCCCCACTCTCTGCACCATGAGACTTCTGGCTCTTCTGCAAAGTCTAATTGACCACAAAACAGAAAGATTTTGAATTGATTCAGTATATCAAGGCAGCCAAGACAACACAATTAATAACACTCATGAAAGAGGGCTTCTAGAACTACTTCAGAAAGTTCAAACAACAATGGGATAAGTGTGTTTGAACTGAAGGGAATATTTTGAGGGAGATTAATGGCAATGTATCATTTATTGTAACAATTTTTTGATTTATACATACCGTGTATATTTTGATCACATCTTACATCAACTGTAGTGAGCTGTGGGTCAAGAACAGCTTAAATGCCTAAATCTTAAAGAAGACGTAGTTTTATAGGCTGTACCCCTCCTACACACACACACACACACACACACACACACACACAAACACACACAGACACCTCACAAAATCTCTGGACAGAATGAGATCCTCTGATAAAAATCTCAAATCACTCTTAACTACCACATACTATGGAAATGACTTAGGGGATACCACATGCCCTAAAATTTGGGCAAATGGGGAGACATAGGGAGTTAACAGTCCAATTATAATAACTTCTAGAGCTTCCCTAGAGACCTGACATAGTTTGAGGGCCTCCATATTCAAGTCCAGTCAAATGTGGAACTCTGTAGTCACATCCAAGACCTCTCAGCATCAAGGAGTGAGGGTAAGTTTGAGTTCAGAAGAGAAGCTTCCTGAGCTCTGGGCAGACCAAAAGGGATTTAATAGATTCCCAGCAATACATATTAGCATGGTCTGCCAGCAGATACAAGGACCTGTGCCAGCAGATACGAGGACCTCACCTGAGGTGAGGCTTCTCTTCTCTCAGCCACGTGGGGGTCATATGACCCTCCCCATCTTGCATCTTAAGATGCATTTGGAACATATTAGGAAGAAGGACAGGAAAACTAAAAGAAGGAAAATTTATCTGAATAAGGCTGTCATCTGAAGAAAAAGTTCAGATTATTGGATCAATGTAAGTCACTGTATTAAACCAAATTATACTTTCCTTATCTCGCAACATTGTTGATGAGTGTGACTAAGTGATGGTTTAAAAAATTGCATTGGTTATTGGAAGATATATTTCCTTTGGGTGTGAACTGGGGACTCCTTTACAAACAGAGACACTGATTTAGGTACGATTAAACTGTCATATCTTTCTTATTAACTGCCATGGTGAGATGTGTCAGTGTTAGAATGGTCAGAAGTCAAACATAAAAGTCAAATTGTCAAGTCAAAATGCATCAACAAACTACTACACTTGAACATTTAAAAGAGCTGAATTATTATTATTAAATATCCCAGGATATCTGAGGAAGATTAGTGAATCACAAAATATTCAAACATTAATTATAAAGGTACCAATTTCTGTTTTGTTTACTAACGTAGCTCTACTCTTATAACCTAGAATAAGGAAAGGCTCAATGAAAACTTCTTGAGTGAATACACAGATGAATGAATGAAGAAAAATATGGATGTTGAAGTTAGAAACACAACAGAACAAAAACAAGGATTATGGGTAAATACTGTAGTTCAGGCTAATAGGCTGGCCATGATTCACACTACTACACTGTCAATTTGAAGTAAAGTCATGCGACACCAAAAGCACCAAATATCTAGTTATTTGTAGCTGTTTTTCTTCCAATAATTTTCACTTGGAGTTCATTCCCTGAGTTTGTTTTAGTGATATTCTGTTTGGTCCTAACTGGTGGTATTAGGAGACTCCATAGCAAAACATGGACAAGATTAAGGCAATAAGATAAATCAGGGCACTGAAGATCTGCAGGTATGAGCTACTTATGTATCCCTCAATTATATATTTCCATTCTTCAAAAAGTGTGAAGAGATCTTCATTGTGACATAATCCTTGAGAAAATTCATCTTTTGATGTCATTGTTTTAACTAGCAGCTGAATAATGCAAAGAAAAACAAAGTTTCTTAACAAAATAGAAAAATGCTGTAGAAAATGGCAAATTTATGTTGTGTAATTAAAGACAAAATATTTCAAAAATTGTGGTATTTCTTATTTTGTTTTCATCTTTATATTTAAAAACATGTTCTTTCGTGAAAAATAAGAAAATAATTTTTAAAAAACAGAACAATACCAAAGTTTATAATGACACTGGAAAATTGGATTTACACTCAAGTCAGTGTCAAACTCTTGCAAGAATTTCTGTTAATTACAAGGTCAGTGAAAATGAAATACGGAGCCATTCATGACCTAGACCTGCTTGATCTTCACAAACAAAATAGGTTCCCAACATGTTCCCTGCCTTGGATACATTCTGTTTTGTATGGGTCAGAAAAGGTCCCAGATTTTTAAATACACTTTCTGCAAAGGACTAAGAAAATGATAAATTTTTTGATCGTTTGGATTATAATGGGACTAATGTACAAAGGTACATAAGCAAGATATTCGTCTTACCAAATATTTTAATAATGAAGCACTGGAACTCAGTGAAATGCCTTTCATAGTGGAATGGATATATAAATGAAGGTGTAATCATACAGTTGACTACTTCAAAGCCAGTGTATATGTGATAACAAGGGTAATTACCAACACATATTAATAAAAGAAAAAAAACACATTCCTAAAAATTAGTAAAAACTTTTAGAATAGATTTCTCATTTTACATTTTCTTAGGTACATGTTTATATGAGCAGAAAAGAGATTGCCACCAAAATAGTAACAGTAATTCTCTTGGAAGCAAAATCACCACCGATTTTCATTCTCTTTTCCCTGATTAAGTATTGGGCAAACCTTTTTTAATGACTTGCTTGGTATCTATAATGAACAATCAACTCATTTTAGAAAAATTCTTAATGTTTTTATGTAACACTATGAATAAATGATCAAGCACCACTACCATAAAACATAAAAGACAATCTCAAGTTGAATACTACTCAGCACACAGAGCTTTTCTCCCAGGGTGTAAAATAGAATGATATGATGTGAATTAATCAATGGGAGGGAAGAGGGGGTATGGGGGAAAGGGATGAAAAAAGAAATTGAGATGTGTTATATACATAGTTACTTGCCACAAGAAATGTAATCAGTATATATCGGAAACACGTATTTTTATTAATATTAATATTAAAAGCTGAAGAAAAAATAACAAAGCTGTTTGGCCTGCTAATGAGAGAAGCAGAGCAGAGAGAAGTGACACTAGAGGCAAGTCGAGGAGCAGAGTTGAAAATGTTATAGGAGAGAGCTAGAGATTTAAATTTTACTAACTCTGAAATTATGGGGAGACAGAATCCTGTGAAAGAGCACATGGGAAAATACTTATTTTCTTTTAATCCACTAAGGGAACAAATATTGGTTAAATCGATAGCAGTAAATTTATTTAGTTGGGAAAATCTCCAGCTGGGGCTAATGTGCAGACAAGGGAAAAATCTCCCTAGAACACAGGATTCATATAAGTAAGGAACTGAGGAGCAACAGAAAAATCACACTGCCTAAAATGCCTGTAGATATTTTTTGAGCTTGAAGAAATCCAGAAAAAAAGCAGAAGATTGATGTTGAGGGGAATGCAATACAATGAAGTCTGGAGCATGGATTCTTTTCAAATACAGGAGACCCAGCTCTGAAGGGGAAGTAGAGGATATATCTCTGGGCAGCACACGCACTTCTCATCTACATGCCAGAATCCTAAGGTTCAAAGGAGACACGCGAGTGAAACGACATAAAATGAACATAAAGTGATACTAGAGAGCTTTGAATAAGACCTGGAGGCTGGCCATCATAACAAATTTCAAATGTTTACAACATGTAAAGATATATCCAATGTGGAAACAATGTCAAAATTAACCTCCCAGTAGAAGTATTCTCATAATTGAATTTAAGTCCATAGGTTAAAGACTCAGAATAAAGTAGTCTAGGTTATCAAACATTCTGGCCATGTTGAAATCAAATCCACTCCTTTTTTTCTGCTAGGGTTCAGTGCTGAGAATTGCAGTGTGACATTATATTATGGTGAGGGATAACCACTGTGGGAGATCTGCAATTATTTTGTCTGTTTTAAATTGAATGGTTCAGGGCTCAAGCTGACATCCCCCCATGTACATTAGTGACCCCGGATTCTTTGATGACATGTCACACATGATAAATCTTGGGACTGAGTCGCTGAAAATTGAATAACTAAAAAACTGAAGTTGAAACACCTATTTCTATTGAAAATAATGAATCTACTCATGAAAACAAATCCAGATTCCATGTGAATGAAATCTTCCTTGTCAAAAACTAAAATAAAAAAACAATTTGATAAGAAATGTTTTATTTTAATTTGTATTTATTCATCTTTAATCAGATTTTGGTTTTAGTTTTTAACTTCTCCCCAAGGACATAATAATAATAAGAGGAATTCCACATTGTTAAAGTCTGGAATAGAAAAATAAAGTCTGGGATATATTTTGAAGTTGTACTGTATTATTAGAGGTACTTTACCTTTGTTCTGAATTTTCGTATAGTGTTTAATAAGAAGTATTAGGCTGGGCATAATTTGAAGATGGAAAATAAATAGGGAATGATTTTTGGTTAGCAATACCTTGTGGCCTGTGCATTGTATCATTTGATGGCTTCTTCTTGGCCTTGTTAGTACTTTCTAGATGTATATTCACAATTATCTCAGAAGGAAATGCACAGGAACAGTGGTCAGGTGTGAAAAGAGGTCTCCTGAGGGGGAATGAGACTCCTGTGATGTTCTACTAATTCCTCCTTAGAAAAGGTGTACCTATAGCCTTGTTTGACCACAGCTTTCATTATTAAACATGAAAGAGTACATGAACACGAAGTTTGGAAGTCCAAGGGGAGAAATCTCATTCTTTGACTTTCTCCCCTTATTTCTCATGGGGAGAGAACACTTGAGGGGAACAGAGGGAAAATATCTGATTGAGGAACTCCTGGGGAGCTTGATATCTATGGGCTGCATTTACGAGAAGGCAGTATCAGTGTGTAGGGATGTTGCACTCCCAAATGACTTTCCTTTCCCTCCTTCCTGTCAAGAGGCCCCTTACCTTCAAGCGCTGAAGGCCTGACTCACAGACACACCATCCTAACCTATTAAAAAGCCATGACAAGCAGAGCTTGTCCCCTGCTTTCTCTGACCCAGCACCTCTGACCCGCACATGAATGGATGCTTCCTGCAAGTTAGGTAGCCTAGGATCAGGAGGAGGCATGAGAAGCATTAACCTGGCCTTAGATCTAGACAGGGCTCTCTATTCAACTTTACAAGTAAAAAGTTATTGCTGAAATCTGTTCTTTATTTAGTTCCCTGAGTCTATATGTCAATTAGCTAGAACCAAGAAAGGATGGTAAATGATTAATCAACAATTTATACAACACACTTGGGCATTTTTTTATTAATATGAAACTATTTTGAGGCTAAAGGAACAATGCTCGAACTTAAATCAAAGAGGTAGAAATTTAAGAAACAATATATACTATTAAAACTGGACAATGAACTGAAAATGGCATAAATTATGCTTGTATGAGGTGTGATTGAAAAACACAGCAAATGTTTAAATTTTTTAAAAATTACTATAGTAAAAGACACATTATTAATACTCCCTCTTGAAATGTCCAAACACACTTATTCCATTGCTCTTGTCACTTTCTGAAGCACTTCTAGAAGTCCTGTTTAGTTGTCCTGTCATGGCTACCTCAATGCCCTGAACTGATTAAAAATCTTTACCTCTCACAGTCATCTCGACTGTGGGGAAAGGTAGAAGTCACACAATCCCAGATGTGGTGAGTAACATGGTTGAGGACACACTGTGATGTATTTATGAGCCTGCCTTTCAGTCAGATGATAAAGAGTAACAACATCCATGACATGTTTGGTCACATTTCATAAAGGCGCACACACACACAAAAACCTTCCAGAACTGCTTCAGAAAGTGGGAGGAATGATAGGATAGGTATTTAAGCCTCTCTTGTTGGAAGTGGTATGTAAACATAAAGGAAGAAAAAGACCTAAAACAGCTTTTTTTTAGGAACTGAATACATAAAATAAGTATACAAAAATAACAATGGATACTTTTTATGCTCACTAAAATGACTACAATGAAGTGCTGGGATCTGACTCAGTGAAAGAGAATTTGCCTCACACAAGTGAAACCCTAGGCTCCAACAATTCCCAGTACTGAAGAAAATCACAAGGTAGAATAGCTATCACGAAAACACCAAAAATGTCAAGTAACTTGAACTGCCATTAATTCCTGGTAAGAGAGAAATGTTGTGCAATTATTTTGGAAAACTATTTGTCACTCTCTTTCAAGAATGAACATGTGCATACTAATATCAAGCAATTTTATTGCATGTCTCCAAATATGTACCATGTACTGGAAGATACATAACACCACCATTAGTAATATGATCAAACTGAAAATTAACTGTGTGCCATCAACAGGAAAATGTATAATGGAGTAAAGATAACTTTCTCTCTAACTTTTTGAGTTCTTAACTGAGAGTTCTGCAACAGAGATTAATAAAGAAAAAACATTCTGAAGTTCATTAACATGTGTATGTCATGCATACATGGAGATAGTAAAAAAATAAGTAATTCTCAAAAAGTTAGTGTAACCCTCCAGCTTATATAATGCCATCAAACAAAACAAAGAGGAAAGGCAGTGAAATATAGGAAATTAATGATAAAGACTGGTCATTTGTTATGTAGATCACACTGATGCTAGTAGAATTCCAAAGTCATCTTTGGGCCAGGTGTACTAGAACGTGTCTGTAATCATTTTGGGAGGCTGAGACAGGATCTCAAGTTTGAACCCAACCTGGGCAACTTAGTGACTTATGAAAACCCTACCTTAAAATAAAATATAAGAGGGCTGAGGTTGTAGCTCAGTGCAAAGGCCCTCAGTTCAGTCGTAAGGATGAGAAGAAAAGGAAAGGAAAGGAAAGAAAGGGAAGGGAAGAGAAGGGAAGGGAAGGGAAAGGAGAGAGAGAGAGACAGAGAGAGAGAAGCAGACATAGAGAAACAGAAACAGAGAGAGACATCTCTGATGACTGATTTTTATGTTTGCACTTAGAAAAGGGAAAGGGGACACCTTTGTAAAATTATGTCCTACTTTTAGGGATATATGGTAGAGTAGAATGCTTTCCTTTTACTTGCTTTTCAGTCACCTTTAACTCTAAATAATCCTTACATCAAAGTGCAATTTTTTGGAGTGGCATATTTTGCTTCCTTTAGCATGACTAAAGTAAATCTGAGAGAATCACATAGTGTAATAATTGACAACAATGAGAATTGAGAAATTATAACTACATGAAACAATTTGGAAAAATTTCACAATATGAAAAAAATGTTAGATTTACATTATATCTAGGAGGATATGCATAAATTATATGAAAATATCGTGCTATTTTATATAAAATACTTGGTGTAATGGTTGATACACTGTGTCAACTTGAGAAGTTTAGAAGTTTAACTAAGCAACTCACCTGGGTTCCAGGGTCCTTACTGTGTAAACATCCTTTTCCTTGCAAGAGGAGGGCAGGGAGATGGTGTGAGTGCTCTACTGGTGCAGGAAAGGGAGGGGAGCAGGGCAGCCTGCTTACAATATAAGGGAGGAAAAGAGGCTTGTGCTTCTCCCTCCTTTTTGCTCTTGCTGCTTTTGATGTCTACTGCTGCCTTGAGCTGTAGCCCCTGAGCCATGCCACCCTGCCTTGGAGCCACCTGATTATAGAATGAAACCTCCACAAACTGTGAACTAAACAAATCTTTCCTTCCTTAATTTTGGGTGCCAGATATTTTGTCCCAGCAATGAGAGAAAAGTAACTAAGACACTTGAATATGCACAGATTTTGGTATCCTGAAGTGGCACTCAAACCAAGTTCTCATGGATACCAAGACATGGCTATAAATTACAAGATAATTGAAATAAATAAACAAGAAAGCAAACAAAACCGAAAACCAAACCCACTTCATCTACTCTTTCTTTTAAAGCTCAAGTGCACTGATTGTTGTTATCAAGATAAAGGATGCTAATAAATGAATTAGAAACAGAGGGTATTCAGTAATACTGGCATGATACTATAATGAACCTCTCTTCCTCTCTCTGCCCTTCAACCTGCCATTACTTTTGCTTCAACTATGAAGACAGCATCTTAACAAGTTTGCTTATATTCTCACCTGCCCACAGTCTTCTATACTTCACAATCAGTGTGACTTTTTCTCTGCAATTTTGTCAGTTTCTATGCTTTCATATTCCTTGTTCACAAAATGTAAAGTTCATAAAAACTAGCAATCTGTCTTTTCATTTGTCTATAACTTTATCTCCAGCTCCAATTACAATATGCAACACAGATAACATGTTCAATAAATAATTGTTCAATAATTTGAAAGTTAAGAGACAGTGGAAGAAGTGGTGCTACCCACAACTTGTCTGTGTCAGTTAGAAGGCACTGGGCAGTAGAACTTGCCAGACACAAGAATGGTGGAACTAATACCTTGATTTATTTGTCATAGCCTTCAATTTATTTGCAAGAAATATATGTATTTGTCAGATAGGAAACAATACTTCCTGATTATCTTATTTTTATCTCTCTTCTCAACTGGATCAGAAACTAAAGACAAGATTCTACCCATCTTATATTAAAAGATATGCATCAAGCACCTATTATGTGCCAAGCTGAATAACACTTCTCCTAATGGTCCTTATAGTAAACAACTAAACATATAACAAATACATAATTTCAAATTGAAGAAATAGAAAAACAAAAGAGAGTACCTATGAGGGATGCATTTCAATTGGGGCTTTAGGAAGAAACTAAAACTGTGTTTAATGTTCTGGATTCAAGAAGAGCTCAAAATTCTGAACAGGAATTTTCTGGGAGGAGGATTATGAAATGAATGTTCATTCTGAGAAAACTTTGATTGTGGGAAGAGATTCAGATTAGAAAGAAGGTTGGACTTTGAGTAACTGAGAGAATTCTAAGGCACAGAAACAAAGACAAACTCTTGAGGTCCATTATGAAGAATTTAGATTTTTGTGTATGGGACTGTGGAACTTTTAAGAAGCATATGTGTTCCAGTTTCACATTGAAAAGTTCACTTGGCAGTTGATTGAGAAAGGAAGCTCCCAGATCTGCTTGAAAGGTGAACTTTAATAAAAGATGACTGCAATGTGGATTAGATGCTGGCAATGAGTGGTTAGAACATTGGATGGATTCAAAAACTATTTTGGAGGAAACTCTTAAATGTGCTAATGAATTGGATATGAGGGACAGGGTTGAAAAAAACTGCAGTACTCTACAAAGGAAAATAAAGAAGATACCAGAAAATGGAATGATATACCCTGTTCCTGATAAGAAGAAACAATGTAGTCAAAATAGTCATACTCCCAAAACTGTTGTACAAGTTTATTGCAATTCCAGTCAAAGCACCAAGAACACTTACCACAGAACTGTAGAAAATAATCTTAAAATTCATAGAGAATCAGAAGAGATACACAATAGCAAAAGCAATGCTGCATAACAAGAGCAAAATGGAAGGCATCATAATCCTGACTTGAAATTATATTGCAAAACTACAGAGACAAAAACAGCATGGTATTGGCACAAAACAAACTTGGATAAATGGAACAAAAGACACAATGCAGAAGCAACCCAAAGTACATTCAACTGTTTGATCTATGACAAAGGGGCTAAAAAGCACCCTGGAGAAAAGATAGCCTCTTTAATAAATAGTGCTGGGAAAACTGGCTATCCATATGTGGAAGACTGAATGCTGATCTATATATCTCACCGTGTACTAAACTCAAATTAAAATGGATCAAGGACTTCAATGTTAAAATACAATCTGGTGTAAGAGAAAATACATAAATTCTCGAAGCCATTAGCATAGTCAAGGACTTTCTGATAGAACCCAAGTTGCATAGGGAATAATACCAAGAATGAACCAATGGGATCATGTCAAATTAAGAAGCTTCTACACAGCAAAAGGAACAACCAACAGAGTGAAGATACAACATACAGAATGGAAAAAAGCTTACCAGCTATTTTTTAGAGAGAGGACTAATGTCTAGAATATACAATTAACTCAAAGAAGATCCTTCCAAATAAAATACCCAGTCAAAATATGGATGACTGAAATGAATAGACACTTTCAGAAGAAGTAGAAATGGTGAATAAACACATGAAGAAATGTAGAAATGTTCAACATTACCAATCACTACAGAAGTCCAAATTAAAACAAACCCAAAATTTCATCTAACCCCTGAAAAATGGCCATATCAAATGATATCAAATTATAACAAACGTTCAATAGGATGTGAGGAAAAAGGAACAAATTTACATTGTTGGTGGGAATGTAAACTAAGACAGCCACTATGGAAGTTATATGGAAACTTCTCAGAAAAAAAACTGAAACTAGAAATTCCATTTGACCCAGCTATTTCCCATCTAGATATTTTCCCAAAAGAGTTAAGGTATTATAGTGGTACATGCATGCCCATGTTTATAGAAGCACAATTTATAACAGCTAACTCTTGGAAACAGTCTATATCCATCAATAGGTAAACAGGTTAAAGAAATTGTGACATTTACATACAATGGAGAACTACTCTGTCCTAAAGATGGATAAATGAGTCATTTGTAGGAAAAAGGATATACCTTTAGACTATCATTTTAAGGAAAATAAATCAGACACACAAACTTAGTTATATGGTTTTTCTAGTATGAGAAAACCAAATATCAATAAAGAGCAAACTAAAAGGTAAATAATAGGAAATAAGGAGATGGATCTCTTTAAAATGAAAAGAGGATCAAGTGATAGAGAGAGGTAGGGGACAGAATAGAGGAGAAGAAAATGAAAGAGAATTAAGAAATGTTGACCCTATAAGAGATGTGAACATTGTGGACTGTAAGCATGTACTGCTAGAAAAATAAAGACAGAAAACAAGCAAAAAAGTAAAAAAACAAATTCTCCTGAACAAATAGACAAATCATTCAGCAAACAAATTGAAATCACAAAAAGATAAATGAAAATATAAACAACTAAATTTTTAAAATAGTTGAATAGTTGAAAATATAGGATAGAGATCAGAGAGTACAGAATCAGTGACCTTGAGATGAGATCAATAGAACTAATGCAATCAGAAAAACAGTGAAAAAATAGCTCAAAGTAAGAATAAACAAAGCCTTATGGGCCTGTAGGGCATTAAAAACTAATATTTATACCTTCAGAATTCCAGAAGGAGAAGATAGTGGGAACAAAAAGTATTTAAAGAAATAGGTTAAGACTCCCCAAATTTGACAAAATGAGGATCAACAAATGAGATCTCGCTAAATTAAAAAGCTTTTGCACATTAAAGGAAACCACCAACAAAATGAAGAAACAATCTACAGAATGGGAAAAAAATATGTAAACTACTTGTTAGATAAAGGACTAACATCAGGAATATTTAAGTAGCTCAAAAAATTAAATGCCCCTAAATTTAAAGATCCAATAAATAATGGGCATCTAAAATGAATAGACACTTCTCAGATGAAGAAATACCAATAGTTAATTAATACATGAAAAAATGTCAACATCTCTGGTCATTGAAATGCAAATTGAAACATTAAGATTACATTTCATCATAGAAAAAATGACTGTTATCAAGAAATCAATCAATAATAAATACTGGTGAGGCTGTAGGGAGAAAGGAACCCTTACTTATTATTGATGGGAATGTACACTGATAAAACTACTATGAAAATCAAAATGGAGATTCCTTAAAAAACTAAAACTAGACTCTGCTATTGCCTTTTTGAGTATCTTCCCAGAGGAACTAAAAACAATTCATGCCACAGTGACACATGTGTACCTATGTTTACAACAGTGAAACTCATAATAGACAAATCAGCCTACATGCTCATCAACAAATGAATGGGTAAAGAAAACATAGAACCTATACACAATGGAGTACTACACTGCCATCAAGAAAAAATAAACTTGAGCCATTTGTAGGAAAATGGGTTCACCTTGAGACTATTATAAATGAAGTAAACGAACATCATATGGCTTCTCTTATATGAAAAATTTAATAGGAAAGAGGGGAGAAAAGAGAAAGAAAATATGCTATTATATTCTGTTTCTGTTGCCTTTCTCTGTTTTACTCTAATATGATGTGAAAGCTCATTTTGCAACATTTCTTTGGATATGTTAAGGTCTTTACTGCTGTTATGAGGATGGTCTATTTTGAAAGAAATAATTTCCCAGAATAGGAAAAGATAGATAATAGCTCAGTGGTTACCTGGATTTAGGGGCAGGAATGCAGAGAGATAGGTAGTAGATAGTGTTTTGATTTGGGATAACAAAACAAGCGAAGTTTGATTGTAGGTTATAGTTGTACAACTCTGACAGTGTATTAAAATCATTTTACATTTGTAAATAATGTGATAGGCAAATTTTTAGTTCAATTAATTTGTTTCATTTTAAATTTTTTTTTAAAGACTAAAGGCGAGATTCAAGAAGCTGAGTTCATTGCAATTAGGGTAAAGGCAAAGAAATACATGCTGTTTTAAAATGATGAACTTTATAATGTGTGAATCATAATGAAACCAAATCAACCTCCCTTTTACCGTGATCATTTTATTATTTTTTAAGATAGATTTTATTGTGTATTTTTATAGTACACAATATGATATAGAATACATGCACATAATAAAAAGTTTACTATAGTGGAGCAAATTAACATATATATCATTTCATGGTTACCCGTCATTTGCTTGTTTATTTATTTGTTCAGAGAAGTTAAAATCTACGCATTTAACATGAGTTCCATATACACTACAATTTCATTACTTATGAGTCTTACAATGTACATCCAATTACTAGACTTTTTTGTTTTGTATATGTGCTACTTTGTATTCTTTCACCTACAGATACCCATTTTTACCACAAATTGTCACTATTTTACTCTGTCTGATTTTTAAATATCATGATATTTAAAATGATATCACAAACATTTTTCTTTCTGGTTGTGGTTTATGTTGCTCAACATTTAAATCATCAAAGTGATTGGATATGGCAAGATTCCCTTCTTTTTAAGGGTCAAATAATACTCTACAGTTTCTGCATCCATTCTTCTGTCAAGGTATACCTATGTTGTTTTCACCTCTTGTCTATTGTGAATAATGAGGCTATGCACACAGAAGGGCAGATAACTTTGCAGAGTGGTGACTTTGTTTCCTTTGTATATTTGTTCAGAAGAACATTTGTTGAATCATATGGTAGTTTTATTTCTAATTTATTTTGAAACTTCCATACCTTTTTTCCAGTAATGGTTGGAGCAGTCTATTTTCTCATCAACACCATAGAAAGTATGTTTTTCCAAAACCTTTTCCAATATTTACTATTTTTTAAACTTTTTAAAAAAATAATAGCCATGCTTTTAGATGTGAAGTAGTATCTCATAGTGCTTTTGATTTGCATTTCCTTGGTGATTAATGATTTTGAACACCTTTTCATATTTCTACTGGCCATTTTCTTATCAAAAAAATGTCTATCCAAGTCTTTTGCCCATTTTCAGTATGGTTCTTTGTTTTTCTCTATTGAATTTCATGTGTTCTTTATCAACTTTGGCTATTAACCCATTATCAGATAGAGACTGTGAAAGTATTTTTCTCAACCTGTAGAATTCTTTGGGCAATATGCACATTTCAACAACACTGAATCATTTAACCCATGAGCTCAGGACAGCTTTCCATTTATTTATGCCATCTTCAAGTTATTTTTGTCAAAGTCTTATAATTTTAGCCTACATATTTTTTACCTATTTGGTTACATTTTTCCTAGGTCTTTTTAATGCTATCATCAGTATTTTTAAGTTCTTTTTAGGTTGTTATTTGTGTATGAAATACCATTGCTTTGTGTGTCATGATTTTGTATCATATGACTTTACTGAATTCATTTATTAGTTCTAAGAGGTTTTTGTAGAATTTTTAGATATTTTTACATATATAATTATGTTATATGCACATATAGATGATTTTTACTTCTTCCTTTCCAGTTTGGACACTTGCTTTTTCATATACTGCCAGTGAGTATATGGAAACTGAAATTACAAACCCAATGTTTTTTATATGTTGAAAGAGATTTAACAAATTTGTAGAGGAATTATATATTGAAATTTCTAAAATGTTGATATAAGAATTCAAAGAAGACTCAAATATAGCAAGACACATACTGTGCCCATGGATTGAAAGACTGAATATAGTAAGGATGTTAACTATTTCCAAACTGATCTTTAGGTTTATTGCCACTTCTATCAAGGTTCTTTACAGTCACAACAAACATATTCTAATATTTATACAGAAAAGCATGAATCCTAGAATAGCTAAGCCAATCTTAATAAAGTAGAAGAAATCACTCTGCTTGATGCTATGTTCTACTACATAGCTATGCTAATCAAGATAATCTGTGGTATCAAGGAGGGGATAGACCCAGAAATCAACAGAACCTAATAGAGTACCCAGAAATAGGCACATGCAAATATGACCAACTAATATTTTATAAAGATACAAGTAGAATTCAGAGAAAGAAAAGTAGTCTTTTTATGAAGTGATGCTGTAACCAATGGACATTCATGAACAAAAATGAACCCAAATTTCACGCTTCTACAAAAATTAACTCAAAATGGAACATGAACTTAAATATAAACAAGAAACTACAAAACTGTTTGGAAAAGACATAAGATAAAGCATTGAGATCTCAGACTAGACAGAAGGTTATTTGAAGGTGTGTACCCTGAATGATATAAAGGGGAAACAAAGAAGGAAGGCTCTTCTTTTTCTTCAGAGAAG
>RJWT010022742.1:0-17066 GCA_004365215.1 Cuniculus paca | reverse complement strand
TAAGAGTTTGCTAAGTAGGTGTTACTTTATGCCACATCTGACCAATAAATTAAGGCTGCAGGGAGCACTTTTGAGGATTCAGAAGCAAAACCTGGGCTCAGAATTAAGAGAACAATGTTGCACTAGCAACATTTTCCTTGGACTCAGGAGGCAAGAACTGAAGCTGCACAGGTTTCAGATATTTACATTTGGCAGGTCTTTAAGTCAATCCAATAAATAGCAAGCATGGTAGGAACCAGAATCAGAGCAAAGAATATGAGAGCAGGAATATGAACAGTCTCATTTCCTAGTCCTCGCATTTGCAGTCTTCGGATTCTCACTGACTGGAAAGTGATGCACACACCCTGTGAATGCACACACACGAAGAGGAGGAAGCCCATGGGCTGCACCTCATGGGAAGAAAAGATAAACAAATGGACTATTTATCACTCCCACTCATTTCCTCAGCTTCTTGTGTTTTCTTGTTTATACTTTTATGCTTTATAAATTCACTGTGTTCTTATTGTTAGAGATAATTGCCTATCCATCCAAAAGAAGTGATCATTCATTCTGAGAAAGTACAAAAGATTGATGTTTTCCAGATCCTATTAACTCAAAGATCTTCACCCACCAGAGTCTCAAATCTGGTCAATGGTACAATCATTACTACACCAACCATTCAGAACAGGAAAAAAATTTAGAATGGATAGAAAATTTAGATTATATATTAAAAACTATCAATCTTCACATTACTTTTTAAAGTAAATATTGAATACTTTTTTAAAAAGTAAATTATTTCATAAGACAGGTAATACGGCAAGGAGTTCACATGTGTAAGTTCTGAAGTCAGACTGCCTTGGTTCGATTTCATTTGATTTTTATTAGCTGTGGGAACTTGTGTAAGTTATTTAACTTCTGCACACCTTGGTTTCCTTATAGAGAGAAAAACAGCATCTACTTCACAGGTTGCTATGGGGATTAAATGAGTTTATATATGTATAAAGCTTACGAGTTATATGAAGTTACATTAGTTATATAAAGTTTAACTATGTGTAGTGTATGAAGTTAAATATAACATATATCTCACCTAGAACAGTGCCTAGCACAAAGTAAGCACTATCTAAATACTATTTAATATCATAAAATGACATCACAAATTATGGAGCCTGTTCCCAGTCTATTTTTACTCTAAAGTAACAGAGTCAACTTTCTGTAAAGAGGCCGGGCCCTGTCCAAACCACTCCCTGACCTTAGAAAACAAACAAGCAAAACCTAATTAAGGTTCCAGAAGGTGACTCCACTACTGTACACTATTAATGTTCAAACAAAAATCTGATGAGGGCCCTTGGAGGAGACCAATGCACTAATTAACACAGAAGTGGTGAAAAGCCAGATTCCTTCTAACCTCAGGCACAACTCTATCCCTAGGAACTTGCCTCCACTTTCTCTGGCACTGTGTCTAATAAATCTTCTTTCTTGCTCTGGTCTTGGTAAAGACCTCCTTTACCACCTGTACCACTAGTTGTCTCACACAGCACAAATGATACACTGGTGGACAAGAAAATCAAGCACTGTAATAGCCTAAACATGTGCAAGGAAAACAATGCCTAGAGCAAGGACTAAAATTACAAGGTTGCAACTGTTAACAGAAATAGCTAATGCATGGTTTTGCACAGTATTTCTTCCTTCTGCCCCACCTTTGTCTCCTCTATTTAAACTTCTAAGTTTTAGGGTCAGCTCCACAGCTGTTCTATAGCAGAGAATGTACATGACATATAACTGCAGGGGCAGAGGGAAGTCTAAATTATTCTATCTAATAAAGAGTTGGGGAAGGGCAGTTGGAAGCAGAAAGAGCAAGAGAGAATTTTGGGTTGAGTACAGTGGGTGTTGAGAGAAAAGAGTTTCATAGCTATAGGGTGAAGAGAGGTTATGGTATTTCCCAAGGACTACTCTGCATAACAGGCTGGTTTTCCCTTAATATCCTTTAAAGGATGCCAGGGAAAATTATTATTTTGCTTCTAACTGGTGGCCCATACTTCTCTGAATGTGGCTCAGTAGTGAAGCTGGGACATATGAACTGTCTCCATCCTGATTTTATATAAGTTATGTGTGTATAAGTAGGTAGACTGACACTAAATGTATATGCCTAAGTGGGAAATAATTTAACATACAGAAAATATTTCTGTATTCATCTATACTTACATATAGGAACTATATTTAAAAATAACGTTAGATTCAGATACTTGAATCCAATAAATTCAAAAGACCTTTCATTAAAATACAATGCATATATGCAATGTACATGAAAAGAGCTTTGGAAATTTTTTGAAAGTGATTTTAATTGTTGAGGCTAATGTGTGTGTTTTAAACCAGAAACATAAATTCAAATCCTAGCTCTTCCACTTCCTTTAAACAAGATTCTTAATCTCCTTAAACCCTAGATTCATCATCAGTAAACTGGAGGTGATTCCCTCCCTAAACAGAGTGATTAAACAAAACACCAGAGGCATCTAGCAGGCACAATATTAATTCACAAGTCAACGAACGACAAATCCTGAAGTTTACACAAACATCAATATAATCTCAAATGAGGGTAGGATATACTAGACCTACAATCTGATTACGGTACTTTTTCTCTTTTCTTAGCACTGCTTCCTCCAAGAATAGAGCCTTTACTTTCTCCCTAGAACCCTGGGAATTACTGAGAATTAAGGTCACAGCTGAGAAAACATGTATTGCCTGTGACAGATGAGTTCAGTTCCACATTCCACAAGGTACCATTCTCCTAGGGGCAAAGAGAATGATAAAAAGTATTATTTGCAAGATCACCTAAGGCCCTCTCTGCCTGGGGCAAACCCGTACTCCAAAAGCTAGAAAAAAGAGTAACTATGGGCAGCTTTTATCCTGCTGAAATGGAAGTACTGAGTCAGGGTTGCTAACTGATGATGACTTGCCCAGGAGGAGAGCCATTTACTATATCAGCTTTGAGACTCCTAGCTTATCTTTATCTAAATTAGCAGTGGGGACTGTATGACTTGTGTCTAGATGTCCCAGTCATAGGTGGGGCTTTTCGAAGGTGGCTGGATCTAGAGTGTGTGATGCTGGTATCAAGGTTGTAATAGAAAATAGGAGGATTTCTACCTATGCAAGGCGATCAGGGAAGGGTGACAAGCAGGAGTCTGAAGAATGTTTAGGTTTTATAAAGGGAATTAAAGGGAGACTGAGCACTAAAGAAGCAGTCTAGGCAAAAGGGCAGTAAATGAGAAGATCCCGAGGAATGAAATTGATGTGCCTGAAGACTTGAGGAGAGGCCAGAGTGACCAAAATGTAGTGAAGGACTTGAAGCCGCAAGGTAAGAAGCAGACAGATCTACCGAGCTTGGTACAGCAGTGTAAGAAGTTTGGGTTATACTCTAAAATCAAGAGAGCTTTCAGGGGCAACGTCAGATGGGGGCCAAGAACTACCTTGCTGTCTTACAAAGATCCACAGGAGCCAGGAACAATACCACATATTCTGCACCTTCTGTTAAGTTTCACAACACTCCTTAAGAGTTGGTTATTAATAATTTGGCGTAATTTATGACACTAGCCTTCAGAAAATGAAAATCATACCAAGTCATGTAAAATTCTGATCTATAGTGCAGTATTATCACTAGTCATCAGGGCAGATATAGGTATTTACTTATCCTGCAATTATAATAAAACAAAAATTCTAAACATTAGGAAAAAAAGGAGGGGGGGAGGTATATTAGAAATCCATGCAAGAAATCGTGATATTTTAGACTGGGACAGTGGCCTCAGAAATGAAGAGATAGACATCATTATGTTATTTAGAAGTAGAATCAATAGAATTCTAATAAATTAGGTGTAAGAGGTGAGAGTGGGAGGGACCAAGAACAACTCCCAGATTTCTGGCTTGAAGAAATGAGTAGTGGAATTTTTACGGGAGATTGGTAGAGGGAGAGGTTTTGAAGGAAATATCAGAACTTCATGTTTTAAAAGTTTAATTAAGCTGGAGACACCCATGAGACACCCATCTTCTATGGCTCTATCTGGGGTCAAATAAAATTTTAATAGGTAAACGGCAACATCAGCCCTTCTAGTTCTTCTAGTTTTTCCTAACCACCATGCTTATATTTATACCCATGAGAAATAAAAACGGTTTGAAAACATGATTCATACTTATTTTCATACTGTGTTGAGAATTCTGACTGACTTGTACACTGTAGAATGAGGATGGACTTGGTTGGGCTTAAGTACTCAGGACTTGTTTCCTAAGCATCTTTATGAATATAAACCTGGCAGGTCATTTCTTAAGCCAAAAACCATGGGACATGTATAGTGTTCTGTTTCTCTTTTTAAATCATTAGTTCATCCATTTTAATAGTTGCTGCACACAGGTGGGAGTTGGTGGTTTGACTTTCGAAGGAAGCAAACCAACTGATGAGCCAATTAAAAACAGAGCTGCTCTCTGAAAATCCTCCAGCCAGAGAACCACTTGCCTCTACTTTTCTTCTGTGCAGATCACAGTTTCCATGCAGCTTTGTGGAGACTTTTAAGAGTGTTTATCTAGGACATTTTCCAAACGTGTCCTATGGCAGAATTTTGCTATAAAGTTAAATTGTGTGAAACCAACAATGATTTTTCTGTGTGCAAGGGAGGCTTGAAATATCTCAGACATAACAAAAGCAAAATGACTCCCGTCTGGTTCTCGTTTTTAAGATAATATCAATTCTAGGAGGGATTTAAAAGTTTGGAATTTAAAGAGCCAAATGGATCATTTCTCACAGGTCTAGTGTATTAGCGGTCACAGGTACACAAACGATCACAGCATTCTGGCCATTTTCACAACCCATTAGTGGTTACTCTATCAATCAACACAATGCACCATAGCTGAACTCTAGTCACTATGCTCAGGAGATACAATGATTTTTTTTATCTTCTTACCTTAGAGTTGGTTTTAATTTCAAGAATCGTGCTTCCAAGATTTTTATATTTCTTTACCCATGAACCCCACATTTCCCACTGTAAAAAAACTCCTCCAAAACATAACATGCACTGGCATCAAAAAGAGTATAATTTCCCCATATATCTCCCAGCCACATCTCCGGCTTTCTCCACATCATACTGTAATCACTAGCAATGTACAAATGAAGAGTGGTTGGTTACCAGCACCTGGGACTCGGGCCTTCCTGACAGTCTCTCTTGCCCTCTGACCTGCTTACTCTGAGTCACGCTGGGGAATGCTTTATGAAGACTCCATGGAAAAAAATAGAGGGAAGAACTGCGGCCTTAGCCACCCATGAGGAACTGGATCCTGTCAACAATCATGTGAGTGTACTGGGAAGTACACTGCGACAATAAGTATGTGCTGTTTTGAGTCATGTTTTAAGCTGTGTTTTGGGCTTATTTGTTACTCAGCAGTAGATAATTAATTCACTTGCCTAGTAGGGTGGTTATGAGGGTAAAAAGAGGTAACATAAAAGATTCCTAGTGAAACACCATACCACAGAAGACAGAATACAGTGACAGTTGTATTCTTCCCCCATGTCTCTGTTTCTGCTATCATCACTATGGTCAAGGCACTCAAGGCCAATTCCTGCAATAGCTTTGCTAACTGGTTTCCTTGCTTTCCTCTGTTCAGCTGTTTAACTTCTTTAAAAAACAAAGAAAACTTCAACAGCTTCCTGTTCCATAAAGACCACCAATCTGTCCCCAGCCTGTATTTCCAAGTTTAATTATCATGATGCTTTCACATCTCACCACTACACTAAAATTCATCTATTTGCTGCACTCCAAATATAGTTCACATGTCTGCATTCTAGTAACCTTGGTAATTAATTTTTACCCTTTTAGTAGTCATTCCCTGTTGTAGTCAGGGGTTGCAAGGAGAACAATTCATTCAGGACACAGAATTTGTATTATTTTATGATGGTCACCCAGAGTTAAATACAAAGAAAGTGCAGGAAATCTGTCCATAACACTAAAGACCTAGAAAATCCAGCCCAGGGCCTAGATTCCACAGCAATGTCCTGCATGAGTCCCACTGAAGAACTAGAGCCCATGACGGTCCTCCCATGAGTCCAGCTGGAGGCCTAGGGCCCACGACAAGGACTCATGCAAGTCTGTTTGATGGATCTGTGCTGGGAAGGCTCAAAGGCCAGAGTGAGGAGCTAGAAAGTCTATGCCAGCAGGGTAAAGGATCTGTGCTAGTAGGTCGAGGGCTCTATACCAGAGCCAAGAAGCAATGCTCAAAATAAGGACCAGGGCTCCCCTGAAAAGTACCACAGCCATGCTCAGTGACAGTGAGGTCCCAAGCTCCTCCAATGATGAGAACAGTCGAGTACATGTCAGGAAGCCAGCCTTACAGCTTCTCCTAGAGATTAAACAGCACACATCTTCCCCTCCAGAGCCAGGAAGCGATGCTCAATGTAAGGACCAGAGCACCCCCAAAGTGAAGCACAGCCACTCTCAGAAACAAGGTCCTGAGCTCCTCCAATAATGGCCGAATCCACATCAGGGAAGCCAGCATGAAAGCTCCTCCAGGAGAACCAACAGTTCCAGACAACAACACTTAGGAGAACCCACAACACCACACTCTTCCTCTCCACATCTCTTTGTATGCTGGCAACTTTCTTCAGGTGAGTCATCTACACTCAGCACCATGCCTATTTAATTCAACTGGTGTTAAGATGACCACCAGGTTTTAATCCATAACATTCCCTTTTCTCCTAAATTACAAACCACCACTGTCTTTACTCAGTCACTATAGGTAAACATCCAGGGCCTCCTTCACTAAGCTTCTCCAAACCTCACTAACCCGCAGTGGTCTTTTTCTTTCCCTAAATTAATAATATTCATTTATTTGATATTTGAAATAATCTAGATATAAAAGAGGCAGAATAAACTTCAGAAAGCAATGAGTTGAAGGATTCACTTTATAGGTAAAGAAACAAGGCCAGAGATGAGTGTGACTCCACTAAATAGTAACAGCTCTAGGACTAAAATTCAAGCCTACAATTCAGTTATTCAAATCTAAAACTATCTGCTCAGGAGGGGAGGGGAGAGGAATGAAAAAAGAATTGATACGTGTTCCGTACATGCACAAACGCCCCACAAGGAATGTGAGCTTTATGTGCTACAAACGTGCTAATGAAAACTAAAAACTGAAAAAAAAGTTAAAATATTTGCCAACTGCCTATAAGGCACTATAAAATTTCAGCAGTTTTTACCAATATGCCATCCATTTACTTAATTAACAATAATAGTAATAATAATAATAATAATAATAATAATAATAAAGTAGTATTTGCCAGATACTCAGGATAAAGAGGTTGCCCACAAGGAATTAACAATGGCAAAGGGAGGAAAATGGGTAAAGCAACAATTACAATATGTTTGATATGCAACTGGAAAGGAAAAAAGAAAGAAGAAAATTACCTATACACTATCTTTGGTCTTTCCAATCATTCATTCATCTACTGACTCATTCACTTGAAAAGATTAGATGGATAGGTAAGCAGATAAAATTCTTACTTCCTTAAGGATAGAAAGTAGAAAAAATATTACCCTGAAGCAAATCCTAAGGAGAGCTGGAATGTCACTATTACCATTGAAAATGTTTTTCTAATATGTCAAATCTGCAAAATTTGGCATTTATAATCTGAAAATACATATATATAGTATTTTCAGTTTACAATTTATTTGCTGCGAGACCTTAAGTAAGTAGCTTACTCTATTTTAATTTTATCTTTAAAATTAGAATAACACCTTGCATGGAATTTGTGAGAATTAAAACCCTCATAAATAAGGCTTTCAGGTAATCAACACAAAACGACATAAAATTGAGTTTGATAAATAAAACATATTCAACTTAATTAAGGAGGCACTGCATTGTCAAAATTATAAATAAAATTCCTCTAACTCTCCAAAAAATTATTTGCAAACTTTTCTGGAACTGTAATCTCTGGATAAGCCTTTTTACTATTTCCAGGCAGCAGTATTCTGAGAATCCGTTGTATACTAGTTGCCATGTGAAGAGATGTATAAAACCCATGTTTAAGAAATTTAGAATACAAATGGGAATACAGAAGAATAGCTCTTTGTGCAAAGCAAGCAAATACATTCTTGTGGATTTAGTCACAAAAATACCAGAAATGAATGCCAAGAATACAGTTCAACTTACACAGCTAAGTTTAATAACCAGAACAAAGTGGAGGAAAAATTTTATATAGGATGCTTTGTAGAACAGCAGATAACTTTTATGCTGACTACATTAACAGGGTTTAAAATATGTGGTTATTGTGCAGTCTTCAGAGCTAAAATTATCTAAGTGATCACAATATCCAGGATTATAGACAAATATACATAAAAAATAGTTTACTGATACTGTATGAAATGGTTGATATGTTATACCTCTCTAGCAATTCATAGTTCAATAAACTGTGGAAAACGACAAGGAAAAATGTGAACTAAAACAACATTTACGTCAATCTTTTTACATGTATCAGTAATACATCACCTCAGATGACTTGTGTCTAATTTTCACTGAATAAAATTATACCTTTAATGTACTCTAGAAGAAGCCGGGCATGGTGGCTCACGCCTTTAATCCCAGCACTCGGGAGGCTGAGACAGGTGGATCGTTGTGAGTTTGAAACCAGCCTGGGCTACAAAGTGAGCTCAAGGCCAGCCTGAACGGCATAGTGAGACCCTGTCTCAAAAACAGGGCTGGGGATCTAGCTCAGCGGTCTAAGCGCCTGCCTGGCAAGCGCAAGGTCGTGAGTTCAATCCCCAGTGCCACAAAAAAAAAAAAAAATGTACTCTAGAAGAAGTAATCATGGGAGTTCAATCTATTAAGAAATAGGTTGTCTCCAGATTTTGTGGTCATCTAAATTTTATTTTTATAAGATTCTTGTACAGTATACTGCATAAACATTTTTACCATTTACATTATACCAAAAAATATGAATACTGAAAATGATAACAAAGAATACAAAAAATAGATTTATTTTGTTTTCAAATAATTCCATACCAAAATATTTTGCTGAAAATGACTTTTAATCTATAGACAAAAGACACTCCAAATTATATTCTGAGGGACGAGCATATAGCTCAGTAGCAGGATGTGTGAGGCCCTGGATTTGATCTCCAGCACCATTAAAAAAAAAATTCAACATACATTTGATTTTAAAACAGACAAATTTATAACAGGGCTTACAATGATTTCAATAAATTAGGCACTCTACAACACAATGTACAGGTACAAAAATTATGTGATGATTGCTTTATGTTGTAAGGGGACAAAGTTCTTTTTCAAATATGGAAAGAAACTAGTCTTTTTACAATGTTAACCCCTAAGAACTATTATTCTCCTTTATAGACTACAATATTATTGTCAGTTTCATATACTTTTACTTTATAAAGAACTCCCATGGGAAGAAATTTCTGGAGGTTCTCCCAGATATATACAGCTACATTTTCAGTTGTGCTGCAGAAAAAAAGTAAAGAAGTTCAAAATGCAGATAATAAACATAATTTCATTTTTAATATTTACAGAAAACAAATTTTTACTATATCGAGGGACACAGTAAACTAGAAGCTTAGAGATCACACAGTACTCTGATAAAATGTTAGATTCAATTCTTTCTTATTATATATTTAAGGCATACTGACACCCACCTGACAACATCTGCAAAGTATGGCACATCCAGATCCAGGTTCTTGTGATCTAGGGGCTTCATAATTGCCTCCTACAGACAAAACAAAGGGAAAACCACTGATTCTATTTGACTCAAATTCCAAAAGGCTCCATCTAAGCCTCTCAACCTTAACATATCGTTCAGCCATGAACACAATACTCCTTAAGTATTTTATCTTTGTATATTTCTATAAACAATCTTACAAAGTTTAAAGTCAAGCCTAGTTCCCTATAATGATTAGTTATTCTTGTTACTAAAACACTACAGGGGAGAATTCCTATAGCTTTCTCAAAACACAAGCCACTGGGAACTCCGAATTCAGTTTCACACTATTTGAATTCTGTCCCAAAGGTTACCAGAAAATTTTCCACAACATTCTTACCTACAAAACAACCCCACAATTTCAATGGACAAACATCCCAACTGAGCACTATATTTTATAAAGCAGACCTAGACTGAAATCATATATATAGTTCTAAATTTCTGCTATGAAGAATAATTAAGAATGACCGTGGGCTCTGAGAACAAAAAATGTAAATATGTGAAGACTATTACTCCTTAATGCTTACATATATTAATATAATATTTCTTTTCTTTTTTTGTTAGTAAAGATTGTAACTGCCTTTTCTTTCTAGGTCTTTACTTTTAGCTCTTGCACAAAAATGTAAACATTTATAAAATAATCTAATTTTCTATATTGTATGGTTTTAAGTAATAATAATAGGGATCATTTCTTGAGCAAAAGAAGAATCATATACAAAGTAAATCTTAGGTCAATTAGTTTTTAAATAGAACAAATGAAGAATTAGTTTTTAAATAGATCAAATGAAGAGATGTCTCATGTGAACATCAAAATAAATCTTTGCTTTATCCTCAGACCCAGCCCTGGTCCCATCATCTCTACTGAATTTCATCCAAAATGCCACAAGCCACTTTTAGTAACAGGAATGTGGTGTATTTCAGGTGCACAAAAGAGAAAAAAGCACAGCAAACCCCTCCTCTAGTATTCAGTCCTACAGCTGCTTGGAAGCTCTCTAGTATTGCTTTACATTGTGTATTTATATTTTATGCCCCAGTAAAACTCAAGAGCTATCTTTCTTTCTTCCTAATGTTTTTTGAGCACAATGGCATTTGTTCATTCACTCATTCTCTTGCTTATTTATTCAACCAACAATTTTTGAGCACTATTTTTTTTGCATACTAGAAAAAGTAACACATAGTCTGTGGGCTATGGCTCTCTGTCACAGTATTCCTAACTCTTAGATCAAAAAATTGGTGCAAAGCAGGCAAATTTATTGACTATATGGATAAGAAATAGGAAAAAAGTAATAATTATTAACATAATTTTTATGAAACATGAAATTTTATAATAAAAATTGCATAGCTGAAGGGAAGAACTAAGTAAATGGTTGAAATGATGTCGTAACAAAAAGAGGTGGGCGGGAAAGATCTACTCCCAATTTTACATAGGACCAACTACATGATCTGGGGCAAATTAGTTAACTTCCTGGCATCTCTCAATCTTACTCTACAGAAGGAAATAACTGGTTTGGGTAATCTCTTGTAAAATTTCATAATACGGGCCAGGGATTTAGCTCTGCAGCATAAGTGCCTGCCTCACAAGCGGGAGGTCGTGAGTTCGATCCCCGGTGCTGCGAAAGAAAGAAAGAAAGAAAGAAAGAAGAAGTAAAAAATAAAATACAATAAAATAAAATTTCATAATACAAGTCTGGCATGGTGATGCACACTTGTAATCCCAGAATTCAGCAGGCTGAGCCAGAAGGACCCCATGAGTTCAAGGCCAATCTGAGCTGCACAGTGAGTTCAAGACCAGCCTGAACTACAAAGTCAGACCCTCTCAAAAAACCAAAAATAAATAAAATCTCTTACAATGCAAGAAGTTTCTCATAACACAATCAGTAAGTTCGTTATTGAACGTTGTATGTTATTTCTATAATAAACTATCCCAGTAAGTTTAGGATAAAGGCATAGTGATTAATTAAGAAAAAGACGGTATTAAATATCTATGATTAAAGGCACAAGGAATATACAGAGAAGTAACAGAAAACTTCAAGGAGAAAATTATGTCTTGAAGAAAGCATAGAAGTTGTTAAATGGAAGAAATCAGGATATTCCACACAGTATACAAGGTGAGCAGGCTGTATTTCTCCTTATTACTACAACATATCCTTGACTACTTTCCATTATGAAGACCTTTAGCAGGCCACAAGCAGTTCCTCCAGCCACTCCTCCACTCCCGCACTCAACTCCGCTCATAAAGTCATGGAACCTCAACAGATAATTGAGGTGGTAAAAAGGTGCCACTAAAAATTTACACAGAAAACAGCACATGACAAGCACACAATATGGCATTACCTCCATATATTTTTTTAGGTCGGTCAAATTCATAACCATTCCTGTAACAGGATCAATCTAAAGAAGAAACAAGAGTGAGTAACCCTGATAGGCTCCCCATATTGAAACTTCTGACCAGTTACTAAAGGCAGTACAATGTACACAGGGTGCACACACATGTCAGAAATAATCACCGACCTCAGCACAGAAGCGACGTGTGCTTCAGTATCGCTTTCACTTCACTGTACAGCTTTTCTACCTGCCTGCACACAGCCCATTACAGCCCACACTGAGAAAGGAGAGGCCTAGAATAGCAGCAGCTCACCACACACAAAGGACAATGAAGCAAATGAAATAGCAGGTTGAACAAGGGCACAGCATCTGAACAAAGCACACAAATATTTTCAGCACATACCTCTCCATGTACTGTCACCACAACTACGGGGAAGGAAAAAATGCCAAAAAACAACATGACTTTCAACAGACAAACATTCAAGCACAGTTCAGCAATATGAATCATTAGACTTGTAGCTCCCAAAACCATACTTTCATTTTCTCTCCAAAGTCTGTCCTTTTAGGTAAGACCTTTTCATCTATCAAAGCAAGATTCAACCAAGACAGAGAACCTCAGTGGGGGCTTTGGCTAACAAGAGGAAATTAGCCATGGCCAAAAGGGTATAAATTCTGCTTCCAATGCTGATATACATGGGGGATCGAGCTGCTGCCCATTGTCTATTTGTAGAGTAGATAATGGATAGGCAGGTGTCCAGCTAAATTGGCCCAATTCGGGATAGCACCTTACTGAGCAAGCAAACTACTAAAAAGAGAAATAGTTTTCTCCTTAAATAAGAGAAAACTTATTCTTTTATTTACAAGAATACACAGTTTACAGTAATCCTGTATAAAATAGTGCTTATATGAAGCATTTGAAAAATCTTGCTTAGTAACTACTTTAAAAATTAATAACTTCTACAAATTTGTGTTTCTTTCAAGTCCACACAAATACCATTAGGTATTACATGATAAATCAGTACGCCGAAATTAAGCAGTATCCTAAAGAGTCAGTAACTAAATAAGAAATCTTGATCTTTTGATACCTTACCGGCTCTTTTTAAAAGCTTTTGTGCTATAGTGGCATCAGCTGTTTTGTATGGCATCAGCTGTGTCCCAAAGAATCAAATCTCTTATTTTTGCACAAAATTACAGTACCTACTTTCTCAAAGGAACCAAACTAATTTTCTGCCACAGTACATTCAAGGCAGTATTCCCCCTTTGTCAGTCATTATTTAGTCGAAGAATAAATCTAGTTTTCAAATTTTGATGTTGCTATGAGATTTCTAAACATAATTTTGTTAAGTGATATATAAAAACATAAAAATTATACATATTAAAGGTCTACCATGTGATATATCAGTACATGTATATATAACAAAATATTTAAATCACATTAAACATATCTCCTCAAACATTATAATGCAATTTTAACATTAGCTTCAGTGATGCCCAACCAGAAGGAAATACAGTGCCAAAAATTTTTTATTATATATTCTAAGGCCAAGTAAAAGTTCTTTACACCATTCCTTGGCTTGGATTGTCTATAACAGAGCAGACAATTATAAACATTTAAGAGACATGCAACCAGAAAAAGTTTTCACTTTGACCCATTTAACTTCTAGTTCAAGTTTAAAGCATTCACAATGTCCATAACCTTCTGACACCTATATTTGCTGAGCACTCTTACATTCTTATTAAAGAATTAAAATTTTATCAGTTTTTCTCTCACCTTTATAATTGTGCCCATGGCCATATGGATTATTGCATTTCCCAAAAAGTTTCAAGTTTTCCTCATTACTCAGAGATTTGCTAACCAAAAAAAGAAAAAACAAGAAAGTTGGCATGGCATATTCAGACACTTTTTTGTTCTTTACATTTATTATTTGCTCTGGTCTTTGAAAAGTTTCACAACTAATTATTACTTTAACTTGCCAAATGGAGAAATCGCTTTGATTTCACTCTTCATCTACATGTAAGTAACCAACGCATGCATCCTAGTTTTGTTACAAGCAACTAGGATAAAAATATTATAGGCAGACAGATAGGGTGAGGCCCTCAAAGGAGCCAGTGCAGAAAACCAAACACCTCTTGCTGTGGGCCAGACCTCAAGACAACAGATAAAATAAATGCACCTGCATATTTCCTAAGGATAAACGTTAGGAACTGATATTCTAAATAGGTACCATCAGTCACTTTGAGAAAGCTAGGAAGAGCCACTAACCCAACCCCCAGTAGGAAAAGCCCTGTTCTATATTCATGCCCTCTTGCTATGTGATTTGCTTCTCCATTTGGTCCCAATTTAACCAATTTTACCTGAGCAATTATACTCAAATTGGTTGACAATAGTTTTGTTCTACTTCATGCCTGCCGTGCACTTTCCCATTTTTCCCCACCTTGGACCCACCTCATGTCATGGATTTGCTCTATAAAAATCCCTAGAAAAGGCAGTGTCTTTGGCAACCCACTCCGGATCCCTTCTGTTTCTCTCAGTTAGAAGCTTTCTTTCTCTCAATAAATATATTCTGCTCTTAACCTCCATTGTTCCTAAAAATCATTCTTCAATTTTAGAGAACACGAACTCATACCAGACACCTTACAGGTTAGCAGTTTCTTTCCCTGTATCAGTTTCACTACTGTACCATACAAATTAGCACAAATAAATTTTGAATTCAACTCTTTTGCTCCACAGCAAGACTTCACTGACCTCATGGTCCTTTCATTTTTCAATTCAATGAACATTTACTGAGTACCTATTAGGTAAAACGAAAGTGCACAATGAAGCAAGAGCATAGAATGATAAACACAAGAGGATATCTGTCCTTACGCAGTTTAAAACCTCATTTCCTCCAAAAAATAATTACATGACTTCAGTATCTTCTTTTAACAGTCTTGCTCTACTCGCCCTCAATCAACTATTGCTTACTGAAAACTTACCAATCTGTTAAGAGATACTCAAATTAGGCAAAATTTTAAAATTACAATTATTAGCTGTTGTTCCACACAAAAACCAATGAATTTGTTTATCTACCCACCCAAACAACTTTCCTTCGGAGTCTTTACCTCCCTCATAATGATACAGGGGAACGAAACTCCCAATCTACTGGATGTCTGGTACACGTTCGTGTTCTCTAAAATTGAAGAATGAATTTTAGGAACAACTGAGGTTAAAAGCAGAATATATTGAGAGAAAGAAAGCTTCTGTATGAGAGACAGAGGCAGAAGGGTCCCAAGTAGGTCACCAAAGACTACCTTTTCTAGGAATTTTACAGAGGAAAACCACGAGGTGAGGCAAGTCCAAGATGGGGAAAACCAGGAACTCCCAAGGCAGGCAGACATGAAGTGGGACAGAACTATGGTCAACCAGTAAGATTAACTGTTCAGGTCAAATTGATTAAATCAGGGACAAATGGGGAAGCAGTCACGTAGCAAGTGGACATGCTTACAGAGCAGTGACTCTTCCTGTAGGGAGTTGGGATGGTGACTCCTGACTTCCTCAAGGTGATCCATACCTATTTAGAGTATCAGTCCCTGGTGTTTATACTTAGGGTGTGGTTGCATTTTTTTATCTTTTGTTTTGAGATCTGGCCCACAGCAGGAGGTGTCTGTCTCCTCCAAGGTTACAAGACATCTGGTCCTCTGCACTGGCTCCTTCAAGGGCCCAGCCCTGTCTGACTGCCTATAATATTTCTAACTCTGCTGCCTATAACACTATCTGGAGTTTATATGTGTTCGATTTTGTGAAGAGTCCATTGAGACTTTTGTTCAAAAGCTTTGTGAATGATAGCTGAGTTTGAGAAATAGAGAGGAGAATAAAGTTCTCAGAAGGAAAGGAATCAGATAATAGAAGCTCGAACATAATGTTACAGGCAGCTGAGTTGGTTAGAAATACTATAAGCAGTCAGACAGGGCTGGGCCCTTGAAGGAGCCAGTGCTGAGGACCAGAGGTCTTGTAACCTTGGAGACAGACACCTGCTTTGGGCTAGATCTCAAGACAAAAGACAAAACAAATGCAACCACACCCTAAGTGTAAACATCAGGAATTGATATTCTAAATAGGTATGGATCACCTTGAGGAAGCCAGGAGTCACCATCCCAACCCCCTATAGAAAGCCACTGACTGCTTCCCCATTTGTCCCTGATTTAATCAATTTGACCTGAACAATTACCCTTATTGGTTGACCACAGTTCTGTCCCACCTCATGCCCACCTTGCGAGTTCCCATCCCCCCCCACCTTAGACCTCCTCACCTCCTGGTTTTGCTCTATAAAATCCCTAGAAAAGATGGGGTCCTTGGCAACCCACTCAGGACTCCTTTTAAGTTTTCTCTCAATAAATATACTCTGCTCTTAATCTCAGTTGTTCCTAAAATTCATTCTTCAATTTTAGAGAACAGGAACTACCAGACCTCTAGTAGGTTGGGAGTTTCATTCCTCTATATCAATAGGGAGAGTGACAGACAGGTGTGTTGGCCCTACAGAAACCCTGTCACCTAGCATAAGCCTTTAAAGCACAAAATAAACCCTTTTCCAGTAATGAATGGATGGATCCTGATAGTTATTTATTTTCCTTATTTTACAGAAGGATGAAATAAGAGGTTCCGAAAGAAGCACTTGCCAGTGACTGGTAAAACTCCTTAAAATCAGCTCTTCACTGCAGTCAAGCCATCTGAGGGCTAGAGGTTCAAATCCCAACAGTGCTGCTTGCTTGGGAAACTGAAAGTCGAGGATCATTTCATCACTAGTTCAAAGGGGGACAGAAGTTGCCCTGCTGTAATTACGTTACATACCTGAGCTCACGCTCCTGGCATAAAATCTCAGCCAACGTTTACTGAGTGTTTACCAGGCTCGGGTTAGGCAAGCTGAATGCTGCAGAGCTTCCCAGGAAGCCTGGGGAGTAAACTAAGGGACCGCGGGGAAACTGCTAGAGAGCGCAGGCTGCGGGTGCGAAGGCAGGGCACGCCCCCACGCCCCCACGCCCC
>RJWT010022741.1:0-17070 GCA_004365215.1 Cuniculus paca | reverse complement strand
GCAATTTGCTTCTGTACCCGCGCTTGCAAAACCCCTCCTCCCTTTGTTCTGATACGATATAAGCCTCTCCAGGCCACTGAGAGGTGCGCAGTCCCGAATCGATTCCTAGGGAGACTGCGTCGCCAGGCCTGGCAATAAACGCTCCATTCCAAAATTTCTTCGAGTGTCTCGTGGATTTTGCTCATCCCGGGGGTCGCGTACCTCACAAACATATATTTTTAGGTATAATCATAATATTGATCCCTTCAAATGAAACCGAGAATGCTGTCTTTATTTACCTTTACTCAAAGCATTTCACTCTAGAATGTAAGGTCAAAATCCACCACTTAAGGTTTGTTTTTAGTTACTGAATTTTCTGTTTTACTTAGAAATTACTGTGTGCAGTCCTGTTGCGGTAAGCAACAGAACCTATCTCTGAAAAACAGCAATGAAAGCAAGTTGTTGAATATATGGATTGGAAAATCAAAACTCTGAAAGAAGAGGCAAATCTAAGCGATTAAGAAACAGGAATGAAGAAGACCTTCTTTAGGGCATCACAATGGTAATGATGAAGCATCAGTTACTTCCTCTTTGAGGTCACTCACGACACATGTTTTCAGGAATTGCATCTGATTAGGTTAGTTGAGTTACAGTCAGGTACACAACCCCTTAAGTAGGAGACCATCGTTCATAAAAATTCAGATATACAGAGGAAATTTTCCCTAACAGAAAATTAGTATGCTAGTAAGAAGCAAAGGAATAAAATAGATGCTGGACAGGTAAAAACATAGATGTTCAGTGTAGTAACTGAATTTTCCACATCAATTTTGTATTTTATTTTCAGAAGCATATGAACGAGTGACAGTAATCACTTCCCCTTGAGCAGTGATAAAAGAAGAAACTTAGATTAAATCTTAGTGTTGATTAAAATACAATGTGACAATTTACTTTAAAAAAGAAGTATTAATAGATGATGACAAGGTAGGAAAGTGAAAGGAAATTAATATTTGAGAGAACCAAGTACTATGCTAGTTATCTTACAGAAGTCTCTTGCTTAATATTCACAATGATTGTAGGAAGAAGACATTCTTAAGCTGATCAAACTAATAGGAAAACTGAGGATAAGAGAACTAAACAAATTTTTTTCAGGGTTCCATACTTAGTGACATACGAATATAATGATGGTGTACAAGTGTTACATTACTGTCAATACAATTTCAAAGGAAAACACAAGCAATTGTTATACTGCCTTGTTGATGTGTTGTTAGAGTTGTCATAAATAATTACTACATGACTCCTTTTTGTTGGTCCATCACATTATCTGGAGACTAATAAAATGCAAGCTTCTCTTTTTCTGCCAGTATTTTTAGGGTTATGAATATTATCACCTGATAGTGCCTTTTTTTTTTTCTTGTTGAAAATCTCTGTTGTCATTTCTATTTGAAACTGGCCATACTGTTTTTAACCCATTTTGTCTTAGGTCAGATTTCCTAAAAGCAGAATTTGAGGCAGGGATTCACGTGTATGTGATTTATCACAGAGTATTTTTTAGGAAACAAAAGAACAAAATGTTTCAAAGGAACTGAGGGAAAGGGAAGGAGTCAAACAACAATATACTCCCAGGTTAAAACAAGTAGCCTTGTCCTGATCCATTGGGGACTATGGAGCATACTTCCTACTATAAGGTATTTATTTCTTTTTCTAAATTGAGGAGGAGAAATCTACCAGTTAAGAGTAATTATCAGAGATGGGGCAACCATGAGCCTTTAGCAGATGACACCCAACAAACTGGCAAATGGGTATACCTGCACAATAAAACAAATATGGGCCAGTCACAAAACACATCTACTTTCTTTGACATTCAGGAATTCAGTCACTCCCAACTCTAAGGTTAAATAGAGAATAGGTCTTGATTCTAGTTTTTTCCCCCTTCCAACAAAACAAGTTTTGGTTTCTTGGGAAATGATCTTTATAATAGGAAGCTATACCTCACAGCTGAGCCTGCTAATTCCTGGCAGGAGTACGTGTATCCTTGGGTGTGTAAGAGGGTGCTTAGTTGTCACCTGGATTTAGACCTGCTTCTATAACTGTGATGATCCAGTAGTCTGGTTTTAGAATAGAGTAAAGGAACAATATATGCCATGTAAGCATGATTCATGGTTGTAATTGGTACATCTGTAAGTCTAATGATGAAAACATTGTAAGAGGAAATAGTGCCTTTTTTGTTTGTTGTGTTAGTTTGTAAATCTAGCCCAAGTGTTCAAATCTTACTTATGGTTTAGCAGATAGCTTGTGTTTATGCCCCTATTCCCTGTTTTTTTAATTTGCTGTTTTTGAATTGAGTTCCAAAAATTGACAAACGTTTGTGATTTAATAAATGCCAAGCTGCTTAACATAATTTGAGTGCACTAAAACTGAGACATTTTTAAGGATGGGAACATTTAACGTAGCATATATATATATTCTACTTTCTTTTACAGCCAAATGATTGTATTATTTTATTTTTGTCATCTAAATATCTCAGTGTTCCTTCTCCTTACCTGGATTTTTAACTTAGTACACACACGTATCTCTTCTTCCCTGGAATATTATAACAGGTAGCTATGTGCATGTCAAAAGCATAGTGGTGATTTATTGACAACTCTCCGAATACCGGGCAAGACTCTTTAATATAAGTTTAAAAAAAAGCCAAGATATCAACTGCATGGGGTTGATTTTACAAAGCTGGAGATTCAAAAAACATTCACTCCGCTGCTGAGATAAATGTACTTTGTCTTCACAGAGAGACCCTGTCACCAATTATATGATCTGATGGATGAAGGAGTCTATCACCTTCTCAAAAATTTGTTCTTACCTTTCTCACTTGGTCTTTGCATTCTTTGGTCTCTCCCAAATGTTTTAGAGGTCTGCTACGTGCCTACTCATTAAATGCAAGGAATAGAACAATTCCAACATAAGTACTCTGAGTGCCTGTGATGAAAGGTAATTTCAGATTCGTGTTTCAGGGGCACGTGTCACTGTAGCACTCTAAATTCTATACATTTCCATTCTATTTATGCATCTCTTAAATGGTTCCCTCCATCCACGAAGGATCTACTCCATTCTCCCGTATTCCCCACAATGCCACTAGATTTTTGTTTATTAAACCTATGTTTTTTGTATCTTTTGCATGTTTTCTTAATCATGCTTCAGACACAGTTTAACAAGTAATTAAATTTAAAAAGCAAATCAAATTATATCATTTTCCTACTTATACTTACTAGTTCTCCATGACGTAATTGACAGTGAATGGTAGGTAACTTGATGTGAGTGTATATGTTTGTGTGCATGTATGTGTGTTTGTTGTTCCTCAGTAGCCAAAAGTGATTGGTTCCAGGAGCATCCTTATACACCAAACTGTGTATTCTCTAGCTCCATATATAAAATGTTGTGATAGTTGAATATAACCCATGCAGATCCTTCTGTATACATTAAGTCATCTCTAGATTACTTATAATGCCTAATAAAACATAAATGCCACATAAATAGTTATCATATTATATTACTTAGGGAATAATGGAAAGAAAATAGTTGGTGTATGTTCAAGACAGCTGCAATTCTTAAAAAATATTTTTGAAGCCGGGCGTGATGGCTCACGCCTGTAATCCCAGCACTCGGGAGGCTGAGGCAGATGGATCATTGTGAGTTCGAGACCAGCCTGGGCTACAAAGTGAGCTCAATGCCAGCCTGAACGGCATAGTGAGACCCTGTCTCAAAAACACCAGGGCTGGGGATCTAGCTCAGCGGTCTAAGTGCCTTCCTGACCGGCAAGTGCAAGGTCGTGAGTTCAATCCCTGGTGCCACAAAAAAAAAATATATATATATATATATTTTTTTTTGATGCATAGTTATTTGAATCATTAGATATGCAACTTGCAGATATTGAAGGTCACATTCTAATTTTATGCCAATTTGCACGTTATTCCTTGCACAGGAAACTACAGGTTTATGAACATACTTTCTCAAACCTCTGCACATTAACACATGGCCTTTTCTTATTGGTCCTGCCTGTCATCCTTATCTTCCAAAGCCAACCTCAGTCATCTTCAGGTTTCACGACTGAATACAAATATTCCCTTCCCAATGAAGTTTTCAGTGAATTCTTAGCCAATGTCATTCACTTTTTTCTTGTATTCCTTTATGACCTCTTGCATATGCACATTTTAATTATTTTAATGCTCTACAGGTTTATTTCTCCTCTGAGCCCACAAGAATATTTATGTAACTCCACACACAGTCCCTGCTAAGATCAACAGATGGCTATTTTCACAGGATTTTGAGAGTCCAATGCCTTATAGAAAGCAGTGGAAATATAAATTTGCTATCTCATTACAACTTAAGGACACATGCTCTTGTATAGGATTGCTGAGAGATGTTCTGATGCAGTTTGCTGAGGGAATACCTCATGAGGAACCTGCAAGCCAGTGAGGAAAGTCAACTATAATGCAGAAGGAATTAACAAAAAAGCATGATCCAAAGTCTAGCTTCAGCCTATTCCCACGGAGAGCTCTGGAGAATGAGTTCTGACTATAAAAAAGCTGTGTTTTTGTAACTGTGTATATGAGCATTAGCCTGGATGGTAGAAGTGTGGCGTAGTTGCTAGCTTTCATGCAACTCTGGACGAGGTGGTTCCTGTGGGCTCCAGAAAAGATGAGGAGCATAGACTTAGAAAACAGATCTAGCAAGGGCAGAAATAGCGTCTGCAATACACACTCACTTTTTTGTGTGTGTGTGCGTGTGTGTATACTGGGGTGGCACCCCGGGCCTTTGCACCAAGCCATATTCTGTTGCTCATTTATTTTTTATTGTGAGACAGGGTCTCATTCACTGCCCACGCTGGGGTTGAACTTGTGTTCCTCCTGCCTCAGCCTCCCAGATGCTGGGATTATGGGCTTGCATCACCAAAAAAGAAGGTATTTGTTTTCATTTGTTGAATGCTCACTTTCTACCGAGTACCATGCTCAATGCCTTGCATTCATGGGGTTGTGCTCTTCAGTGGTGTGGCATAGAGAATGCGTAACCAAGTTTCAGTCAGTGTATGACATCATGAAATCAGTGCAATTAGTGAGCCAGTGGAATTAATGTCTATTCACTTTCCGAATTCATGAAGCACGGATTGCAAGATAAGTCATTGTCTTAAGTTCTACTAGGAAAGAAAGCAAACACCACCTGTGAAACTATAGTGCAGCGCTTTCATGTTACCTAAACTGTGACAAATTGACTTGTGGATACATTGAAATGTAGGTTAAAAAGCAGGAATGATACTGGAAACTCATAAAAATTGATGATCGAAGGACAAGTAGGAAGAAGCTTATAGTAAGGGTCATACAATTTTAAATCATTGATTCATTTAATCTCTGAAGTTAGTTCTAAATAAGGTTACTTAAAATTATTACCTTAAAATCATATAGTACAGTACTTACAAGTGTTCGTAGGAATTATATGTACTGGTAAGGCAATCACAGAGAAAGACTCTTGATGCAATATGCATACATTTTCTGAAAGTTGATCCAGGAAAACTATAGGTTGTTTTATACACAATCATTCTGTGTTACACCTGAGAAGAGATTGCTAGTTACATTTATCGTTACTTTATCCATAACTATTTTGATTTGCTGGAATGATATATATATGTGTACATAAAATCAGAGTTTTTTGTTCACTCATTCATATGTTATAATTCTGCAGTGTAAAGAATAAAAGCAAGACTATTACTAGTTTCAAAAATGTTTAAGTAAACGGGCCAATCACATGTGTTCTTTTATACCACACTATCTGTAATACCCAGCCATTTCTTCCCTAGCACCTGTCACACTGTAAGAGATAAAAAGCCAAGGACAACATCACTGATTTGATAAAAACAAGATTTTTGAATCAGTATAATGGCTCACTGTATTATAGACTGGTGTCTTCCAAGTTGTCCAATATTGCTGTGACTATTATAATATGAATTGTATTCATATGAACATTATAAATATTAACAATGAAACATTTTTAATGAACATTCTGTGAGCAACTGCCAAATGAAATGGAGCATCCATACTCGTTATACTTTAGTTCAGTTAGTTAATTGAAATATGAGAAATTTCTATATTTATTCTATGCTAAAAAGTGATTATTGCCTTAGCCAGCTAGCTGCTATTACCAAAATTAAAAACTATATAAATTATACAAAGCTGTCCACAGAGGCTAGCATAAAAATTACTGCCCCTGCTGAGGACAAAATGATGTCTTTGGTTGAATTGCCAGATACGAAATAACAGCAAGAGATAAAACTATTTTCTGGACCATTATTAAAGGATTAATGGTGGGTCTCAAATCTCTGTTGACAAGATTCATTTGCCTCCTCTATGGTATATATTTGCTTGGTTTTGAGTTGTTTATAATGGAGAAAATTCCTGCATTGTTAAATACAGCTAAGAGGTCCAAAGAAATGGAATTTCATTTACTGTTTTGTCAGTTTGGTTTTATCTTTTCAAGTTATCAAAATGTTCAATCGGTTACTGCCTAAAATGTTCAAAAAACACTTAAAAGCAAATTTGAAGCTAGGGTTCAAGTTCAATTGCAATCTCTAAAATTTTTAAAACTGAACATGTAGGTCTTCAGAATTGTTTCCCTGTACTATGAAGGAAGAGAATTGGTAACTGGGAAAAAGTTTTCATCCTATAGTTTTGCCCTAGATATAAGCTCCAATTTTTCTCCTAAGAAACAATATACCAGAAAAAGCCAAAGGAATAACCTTGTAAGACAATGGGAGATCATCTCTCTGCTGGACCATTCTACTTGACCCATGATGGAATTGTATCATAGAAAAATTGAATAGCTTCAGATGTTATGAAACTGGGTCATTGCCCATCATCTAGATTAATCAGTAATTATACCAAAATGAGTGGGAGTGGGAAAAGTCTGAAAATAACTGAAGATTTAATTAGTTTTATTGGTATTTGACTCAACAATAGTTTAAAACATTCTCTTTTTCTTCAATTATTCTTTAGTTTTAATACAGAAAAAAAATTCATTCATTTTTCCTAGCAAAGTTCAGTGAAATGAGCACCAGTATAGTTTCTTCTTTTTATGTTTTTTTCTCTGGTTTTAAAAGTAATAGAAAAATACAGGTAATTTATAGGAGGAAACAAAAATCATTTTTGTTTCTGTTACTTTGTTAATCATTAATTCTTTATTACGTACAACATTACTCTAGAAACTGAGGTTATATCAGTAAGAGAAGTAGACATTCCTACCCTGAGCTGTCAGTCTTATAGGAAGAGATGGTGAAAAATTGTATAGCGTATTAAGTGATAAGGGCTATGGAGAAAAATAAAGTGAGGTCTTAACATAGCACACAAGTTCAGAGAGTGCATTCACATTTTGTTTCAGAGCTTCTCATTCCCTTGGGAAAGAGAATTGTGAACTTTTGGAGAGAATGGAAGGGGAGTGTGGGAGGTATGTCTGGATTGCTCCAAAATGCTACATTTTTACATTAAAAACTTGAATATGGTTCTATTTAAAGGAAGAGTATTCTAGGCAGATGGAAGAGTTTATGCAAAGGAATAAGGTTTAATAAGTTTGAGGACCAGCTAGGGCCCAGTGTAGTTGGACAAGAGCGAGTACAAGGATAGTAACAGAAGAAAAAGAGTGACAAGTAACAGAGAATTCATGACATGAATGTGATCTGTAACCACGGAAGATCTTTGGGCAGAGGAATCTCAGTTATACTTGAAAAGGTTATGCTTATAGCTGGACAGAGAATATAGATTATCAGGCCCAGACTGGGTAAGAATGGAAGCCAAAAGATCACTAAGGTGCAGTCTAGGCGAGCAATGATGGTGAGCCACACTACTGTGGAAAGGATTAGATTCTGGATATATTCTGAAAAAAGTCCAAGTACCCTTTCATATAACATGCAAGCTAGTGAGAAGAATCAAAACAACTTCAAATCTTTTTGAAGGAGTGTATCTGTTTAGTAGCATTGCAAGAAGTTGTGAATGTGTTTAGGTGTATAAACTATTTTGAAGTTATAATCCTGTACTTCCTGCTAGTGTACGCATTTTTCACTTAATGTATGCCAATACATTAGCATATTCTACATCCTTGCATATTAGAATATTAAGAATATAATAAAACAAAAGTTTATATAGAATTTCATGAATCAAACATATTACTTCCTACTCAGAATGAGCAATTGGCAAAAATTTGCTGTCAGTGATTTGGCATCAACTGCAGAAATCTTGCAGAGAAGGAAACTGCGTGGCTTTGCTGTTATTTTCATCTTACCATTAATTTAGCAGATTTTTCAGAGTTTATGATCTGAGTTTGGTGACAAATTCAAGAGTTTGGTGACCAGAACTTTGCTCTTTTCTAGGCATCAGTGGCCTCATTATTAGGGGATGCCTCTCACACTTCTGATGGGATTTCCCTCACCTAATGCAGGTCTGCATAGCATATCTCCAGTCTCTGTTATGTCATGGTCTCCCCAGCAATATTGGGATGGTCCCAGTATGTACCTAAACAGTAGATATTGCTAAGTTTTTCTGAAATTTCTTTTTTAATATCTCACCTAATTTGCTCCTCACCAGCCTGACACTGTGAACTGTCTTCTCACTCTTATATGGAGATTTCTTTTATAATCTTCTCTTGGCCGTTATATCAATGCATTTGTACCACTATTTTGCCTAGAAGTATGAAATGTGTGTGTATGGCTCAAATAGACCTTAAATGGAAATTCTAAGGCATACTAAATATACTAACTAAATTACTGTTGAATAGTATGCTACCTTATTTCTTCATGGCTTTGAGAAACATTTTTTGACTATTTATAACATGCAAGCAAATGTTAGTCAGAATTTTAAAATATTTTATTATAGAGTAATATAAGGTGTATAACACCTCTCAACTGTTAAATTGGGACTTGATTTAATTTCTTACTAGAAAGTTAAGTGCTATTCAACAATCAACAAGGACAGCTTATTCTGAAAGATGAAGGTTTTGCCTAGAGGAATGTAGATGAAAGAAAGGAAAATGTTATTGCTTGGCCTTGCTGTAGGAATCACTGATTACCATAAAGAAAGATTCCTGCATAGGATTAGGTTCCATTAGACTTTTGTAGTGGACTAGGTTAAGCAAGATGATCATCTTAATTTCACATTGCTAAAATATCCAGACACCCATTAGTTTATTCCAAACATGTTGTGAAATGCCTGTAATGTATCAGAAATTTTGTATGCTCAGAGGATTGAACGATGAGCAAAAAATAGACTTGGTCCATGGAATTTATTACCCTTTTAGGAGGAGAATAAAAAAGTGCAAAACATATTACATGACCAGAGAAAACCTATTTTAAAAGGTAGCTTTTAAACAGAGAGCAAGAAAGTGAGGAATTAAGTGGTGTGGTCAACTAAAAAAAGTTGTTTCAGGCAGAAAGACTCCAAGGTGAGAGTTTGCCGGCCTAATGGAGGAAGAGCAACAAGGAGGCCATCATATGATCCTGAAGGCAGATATCAATCCTGAGATGACTTCCTGTGGCTAAGTGATTGGCTTGTCATCATCTGCTATGGGGTATTCATCTCTTACTTCAGAAAGTCATTTCAGCATACAGGCAGAAAAGATAGACATTTCAAGATTCATGTAAAGGTATCATATGCGTATTTTTATATCTACAGATAAATGATGTAACTAGTACTCTCAATATATAATCAGAAGAAAGTATTACACAGAAATATAAAAATGTAATCCAGATATCACAGAGAGAGAGAGAGAGACAGAGAGACAGACAGAGAGAGATTCTCGTATTGAAAAGTCAGAAACAAATACTAAAAAATACTAAGTATTAATAACAATCACTTTCTGGGCAACAAGATCTTATGAAATTAGATGTTGAATTTTGTGTTTGTTTTTCTACAATTTTGTATTTCAACATTTTAAAGCAGAAAAGGAGAGCTTTTATCGACAGTTAAAAGTTAGTGAAAGTTACTACTAATTTTAAACAAATCAGAAAAAGATGAACCAGGTGCCCAACAGGTTTTATTTAATTCAACATTGAAAACCTCAGTTTTATTCCATGAAATTGAGACCACTAACCTCAGTTTGAATTCATCGTAGGTATTGGAAGTATAAGCACCGCTACTTTAAGGAACTGTTGAGAAATCCTTTCAGTCCACATGTTCACTGCATTCTCCATCTCATGGAGCCAAGTGGCCATCTCTGCAGTGAGTATGACACTGTGAACTCTAGAGGGACATCCTCCTCTGCAGCCTCCTGCACACAATGTCACATAGGCATAACATAGTGGACTCTTGCTCATAAGGCCCTCCTCATAGGTGAGGGCACTACCTAATGATGATCTATGTGAAATAACAGCAGTGATGGGTTCAACTGTATAATTATTTTTTCACTTTAATGGCCAAAGTAGCATAAAATTTAAGCATGCAAATGATGCTTTTGAGACTGCTGCATGGTACAAATTGGAATTCAAGTCAGCTTGAGATATACAGAGACTGGGGGCCTCTAAGTTAATTTATGATAATCTGCAGAGTCTCAAAAGAGGCAGAATTTGGACTTTTCCACTGTTTATGAGACTGGAAATGACTCTGGAATTGTTGGTAATCTATGATATTTAGAGCTAACATATTTAAAATTTTGAAAAGCACATTAAGGCACAGTCTTTTTCCTGTTCCTGGAATAAACATAACATGTACTCTGACAGCCTGCATATCTTGGTGTTCTCTTGCTGTCTTGCTTATCTGCTGTATAATAGGAAAGAAGATGAAGTGGTAGAGAAACAGAGATGCCACATGTGTGTGTTTATGCACAGTCAGCTTGTGTATCACTGGGTGATGTCCTGAGTTATCAGCATTTGTTTTTTTCTGAATGAGATTGAGAAAAGGACTCTGAAGCAGGAGTGTAGGAATGGAGAAAGAAGAAGGAAGAAAATTCAATATTGCAGCTTGTTATCCAGGTTAATGCTAAAACATTTACAGCAAAATATAAAATAAGACAAGAATTGGGTGGGTCAGCAGGATTCAGGGTCACTGAGATCTGTAAGGTACAGAGGATTCCACAGCTGTACACTTGCAGATGTGATGGCAGGAACATCCATCTTCCCACTCCTCCTGTCCTTGGTAATTTGGTGTCACCTTGACACAACGGGGCTGCACATTCAGGCCACACTCAAACAGCTATTGAGCACCTCTGGAAGACACCTCTGAGAGAATGTCCTGGAAGGAATATAGTAACCTGTGACGTATGCTTGAGGCAGGGTGATCTATACAAAGTGAGAACTCTTCTTTAGAGCTGAAGTTCCTGGGAGGGGGATGTTAAGTGGGCTATCAAGTTCTTATTGACTTGCATTTCTTAAAAGTAACATTTTAGAGGACAGAGCTAGAGAGAAATTGAGCATGTAGTGTGTATTTTAATTTGTTTATTGAGTACCTGTTATATTCTATATGCTGGAAAAAATACATAGTTAGAATCCCTTATAGGATTTCCATTTGGTACAGGAAATAAGCCCATTTCAAATAAATATGTCGCCTATTGTAGTGGAGATGAACACAAGCTGTCATATAAGGTTTCATAGGACAGCTACTTTTGTTCCAAATTGAGGAAGGTTCTCAAAGGAGGAAAGAGTTGGGATACACAGATACAATGTGTGTGTATATATATGTGCATTTCACTCAGCAGTATAATAGTTGCCTGTTTCATGTGAATTATTTATTTTTTACTCTCAACATTCAAATATAGAAACATTTTAAGGTTCATGGAGCACAAACAGTCCATAGAACTCACTGGCTTTATTGGAAGTGTATATTCTTCCCAATTCATACTTGTGTTTCGGACACTTTTTTTATTTCTGGTTTTCTGGTAGTTACTTCAATTCATTGCAAAAAAATAAAAAGTGCCCATAAAGCTTATTCCTAGGTTAGAATTTATATGCTGCAGAAGAAAACCTTTGCACCTGCCCCAGAAATGTGCACACGTCTGGAGTGGAATGTGCCAGCTGTTCCCGTCTCCAATGGCGTGCCAGGCAGTCCAGCGCCGAGAGGGAGGCATCACAGCTCTGGCAGATGAAGCTGGTGGGGAAATTTCAAGTCGACAGAATGCAATTACCCAAATTGAAATTAGGCCAGGGGCATATCTGGATGCCCTTCCCATCTGCCAGGGAAAAGGATCACCAGATATTTGCTGGGGGGCAAATGGTCAGTATCTTAGCTTCAGGAGTCATTTAAAAGGCAGACACTTCAAAAAATACCAAAGGAAAACCAGACCTGGTATGAAAAAGTCATATACCTTCACTGGAAAATAAATAACATGAAGGCCTTGACAGGCTCAGACCTTTACTGCTCTGGGGGAAAAGAATGTTTATGGATAGGGAGGTTAAATATTTCTACATCAGCTGCTCTTAGCAAGGGCACGACATAATGGACAATTGGTTGTACTGGAACTGACAAAAAGAGATTTCCCAAACCAAACATATTGAATCCAATACATTTATCCCTGGTCATAATGGATAGATCCTTCCATTATAAGCTTATGGAACAACACCAGGCAATTTTTCTAGGAGTATTATATCTTTAGGAAGAAAATAAACTAATTTTTAGAGTTTGTAGCAAAAAATAAGCAGAGGTTAGACAGGACATTAAGAAGCTACCTCATAACGATGGTGTATGAAACCCTTAGAATCTGCAGGTCTATTTAGTAGAAGGATCCCCAGCCTGTTTCATCTGTCCTGGTATTGTCTGTACCTTCTCCCTGGGAGAGTGACTTTTAGTGAGGGAACAGAAAAATGTCTTAGTCTCTATACCATTATGAACTCACTCATTGGCATAATTCCTGCACACTCTAGTAAGAGAGAGATGAAAAAAAAAAATCTCACACCAGATCATGGCTTGGTGGAATCTATCATACCCAGCAGACTGACTTCTCTATGTTCCTTTAAATAATCTGTCTTCCTTTTGGAACTGAGGACTCAGTGCTTCCTTCCTGTGATAGGAACCACAGGGAGGACTCTCTGGGCCAGATACCACTTTTCCAACTGTTGCTCTCTAGAGGATAATAACAGAGTCTTCTCTGTATCCTTCCTGTAAGCAGCTGTTTGATGGCATGTAGCTAATCCTGAAGAGTTCTCTTGGCTGTTTCTTACTGGGTGAAGAAAGAAAGGTAAACACATGAGCTAATAAGAAATCTTACTCAGCATTAACAGAAAAAAAAATCTTTGTTAGGGTGGCTTTGTTTGAATTTTGCTTGCAAAGAGGCACTGTTCTGGGAAGTCTGAGGGAATGACCAGGAATGTAGTGGGTAAGAGTAGGTTCACTGTGAAATATAAGGCAACTGTCCCCTGGGAGAGGTAAGAAGCGACAGCAGGCTACCTATAGGCCAAGTCTCTCACTGTCCCCCACCCAAGTGTCACCATTTGCTGTGCATCTCTCTGTGGCAGTAAAAAGCAGAAATTTGGGAGTCTCAAGACTACCCATTGGTTTCTCTATCACACAAGGCCAAACCTTCCTGGAAAACCTCACAAGATAGGCTCAGTCTAAGCAATAGTGCACTCCACCTGTAAGCAGATCCTGGTAACTCCTAAGAAGTGTAAGCATTTCACCACAATTGCTGAACTCTGACTTGAGCTTTGCCACTTCCTTACTAATTAATCTGAACAGATTTTTTACCTTCTTTATTTTTGTTTTTGTTTCTTGACAATTTATGAGCAACAAAATTTATCTCTCACAGAGGCAAACAGAGAACCTATTGCTTAATGTTAATCCTAAGCTCTACAAATGTTAAAATTTGGCATTTTTGTATAGAAGGTCAGCTTTTACTAATTACTCTTAATTTTACTAGCCCTATATAACAAGTGACCATCTGCAATTTTATGTGAAAGCTGGTTTTCTGAAAGGATGATCCTTGAAGGAGTAGGGAACAAAATAGGTACTAAGTTTTATTTCCTACTAAATAATTCTCCTCGAGGTGGATAAACTTTTGGTAGTTAAACTGCTAAAGACAAAGATTCTACACAACAAGAAGAAATCTCCAAGTGACAATTATTTGTCTGTATTCATAGCATTTACGAGTCTCAGTAAACAGTCAGTACATTTATGTTTCTCTCATTACCTTTGGTCATAAACTTCCTTAAAGAAAACGAATAATTATGTTTCCTGACTGCATAATGAGCACAAACATTCAGAATACAGAATACAGAAAGCCCCTGGTGCTAGGGAATGGGCGTGGAGGGGAGCAGGGGTGAACTATTTTCAAGTTACCTGCAAAGTGTCCGACTGACCCTATGGCCATGGTTACTATAGTGCTGCTCACGTGGATACAGTCTCTAAGATGCAAATCATAACTTGTGGGATTATTTTTATGCCGGGTTCTCTCAGCACACAGCTTTAGTAGATTGCAGAGTAATCTCAACCCTTTGACTAAGAAGTGTCAACCTCAGCTGCCTATGTGAACCTCACCATGGGCCCCTCAGTGGGCCAGTTTATATCTGAGGGCAATGAAATGAAGGCTTTTCTTGGTTTAACAGCAAGTGCTTCATAGTAAAGTGAAATTTGAGAGTTCTAGAGTGACCTTCAATGACTAAGACAATCTACATTTCACACTGATTATCCAGGTGAAGGATTGATCTTACCAGGGTCAGTTACTCAAAATCAAGATGTCCACTTTGGAGTCGATACTCTTAAATATCTTCTTAGGGGTCAACAAGTTGGTACAGTTTACAGGTCTTAGGAATATACAAAGAAAAGTGAGTCAACTGGGAAAACAGGGACAAATAATTCGAAGATATTAAATTTTTTTTTCTGTGGGGTATATTTGTTTTTGTATTACAATTAGAAAACAAATCAGTGCAACATTTTTTTACTAGAAATGTGCAAATAAAAACGAGGTAAAAATGTGAAAATTGTGTTTTTTTTTTTAAATCAGTACTTTTCAAACTATCTGTGTTGAAAGGCTGGTTCTTGTTCTTGTTCTAATTGACCTCAGCTGATATTTTATAAAATGTAAAAAAAATTATTAGAAAACGTGAAATGCAAAAAGCAGACTTTAAAAATATAAGTTCAAACAGTGTTCTCGTCAAACAAGAGACATACAATTACAATGAACTTTCGGAGCACTTGTTACTGATCTTGCACTGGCTGGCCATGGATGCATACCCCTTTGCAAATCAGCACTTGTCTGTAGACCACACCTCAACAGCAATATTGCCCTTGACTTCTTTTTCTCTTCTCTTTTGCATTTTCATGTGCTGTCTCTTAAATGAACTTTTCTGATGTCAAAGATAGAAATCCAATCATTTGTTATTCTCAACAGTACTTTATTGCATTCTCTATCAATTTAAGAAAAATTAAATATTCTCTTATACTAACAGGAAAGATAGCAGTTTAAAGCTACAACCAACACAGAGCTCCTGGGATATTGTATGGGTTTATTATTACTGATACATTACGGATTATGACTATTAAGGGAGATATAATTTGGGAATGTTTTTGGTTTATCCAATTGAAATGTAAAGATAATTGAAAATAGTAACCCATTGTCCAAAGTCATTAGACTTTCTAACAAATGATCTTTATCCTCTGAAAAGCCTGTAGTAAATCATTTCAGCGTGTCAGCTAGGAGTAGAATTTCCAAATTTAGGAAATTCAAACAAGACCCAACTAAATTTGAATCTCACAGAAGAAATGATTAATTATACAGTCCAAATATTTCCTGGGACATACCTTATATAATATTTGGGGTTTATTTATGTTAAAAATTTATCCAATCCACTTTACTTCTTATCGAACCTTTGGGTTTCTCACACAAGAGAAACAATGTGATATTTAAACCTGTGTGTCTGATTTATTTCACTCAAAATTGTGGTGTCAAGGTGCATTCATTTACCTAAAAATGGAGGATAGATACTGGGAAGTAGGAAGAACATGTTCAAATGGGAACGCGAACAAGGGAGTGGGGATGAGGGAAGGGAAGGAAAGGAAAGGGAAAGGGAAAGGGAAAAAAAGAGAAAGGAAGGAAAAAAATGGAAACAAAGCTTTTGTAAATACAGAGGCAAAGAAGGGTTGAAAGGAGGGCAAGGGACTAGGAGAAAAAAAGAAGAATTAGGATGTATTATGTACAGGTACAAATTTTCTAGGATGATTGTGATCATTATGTATGGGAAATACATACTAATAAGCATGTATTCACTATTTTCTAAAAGCCATATTGACTCAACCTGCTTAGCTCTTGGCAACTGGGAGAGGCAAGGTCAATAAAGTGATGCTATTCCTTTAAAAAGATGTTTCCCATGTGCCAAAGCAAATACTTACTTTCCGCTGCCTGGAAGGTTTCACTTTGGTGCTTTCCAGTTGCTCCTCCACTGACAGCTGAGTCAGGGTGGCGAGCTGCAAGCCGTAGGACTCTGTGTAGGGAAATATGCAGGAAGCCATTGTAAAAGACTGAAGAAAACCCTTCTTCCTCCAAGACATTGTGAATAGAAATGTATTCACATTTTTAAAAATTCAAGAGTGAAAAGTAGAAGGCAAACATCCAAAGGCAAAATTAGATGATGTTTAAAAGCCAAAAATCTTGGCTATTAATGCAGATTTATTTTACACATTTCAAAGATATATTTTTTGCCATTAATGGTTATATTCTGAGAATATTTGTCTTTAGGTTTTAAGTGATAATTTGCCACTATTTTGATATAAAATTAAGAATCCCTAAGCTTCCTTTGTCAAATTGATGTCTGATGTAGATCAAGAGGAGTGGTTAGGTAGTTAAAGTGCAAGTGTAACTTATTTTTATATTGCTCTGCCTGAGTTTTTTGTGGGGGGAGTTGGCACTAAGTAGCAACCAGCAGAGTGCTCTACCACTGAGTCACATCCTCAGCCCTTTTTATTATTTTTCTTTGGAGAGAGAGGCTTGCTAAATTGCCTAAGCAGGACTGAAACTTGAGATTCTCCTGTCTCAGTCTTCTGAGTGCTGGAATTATAGGTGTGGACCATCATACCCAGGTCATCTGGTCTTTCAAAGTTTCTTCTCAGTTGAGAGTTGTGATGCACACCTGTAATCCCAGTACTC
>RJWT010022740.1:0-17065 GCA_004365215.1 Cuniculus paca | reverse complement strand
AAACTAGTTATCATAGATGCAATAATTTTATTGACACTTAAATATTATTTGTAATATACAAAGAAATGTATTGAAACATGTATACATTGTGTATGGCTTAAACTAATTAACATAAATTACTTCACATACTTATCATTTACTTGTTTTGAAAATACTTAAAAGTCTACTTATTTAGGAATTTTTAATCAACATCTCCCCAGCATCAAACTCTTTCATAGTCCCTGGTAACTACCATTCTACTCTCAGTTTTTTTGAAAGTTCATTATTTTAAGATTAGACATAAAAGTGTGATTATACTCTATTTGACTTTCTGCATGTGACAATTTCACTTAGGTCAATAAACTCTTTAAGTTTATCTATGTTATCACACAGGATAGGATTTCCTTCTTTTTTAAAGGTGAATGGCGTTTCAGTATAGACCATGATTTCTTTACCCGTTGTATTCTGGATCACGAATTCCCAATAGCTAATTTTATATACTTTTTTTTTTTTTTTTTTGCGGCACCGGGGATTGAACTCATGACCTTGCGCTTGCCGGGCAGGCGCTTAGACCGCTGAGCTAGATCCCCAGCCCTGTTTTTGAGACAGGGTCTCACTATGCGGTTCAGGCTGGCCTTGAGCTCACTTTGTAGCCCAGGCTGGTCTCGAACTCACAATGATCCGCCTGTCTCAGCCTCCCGAGTGCTGGGATTACAGGCATGAGCCACCATGCCCGGCTTTTACATACTTTCCTAAGGGATAAATGGAGGATTGGAATTAAGGTATCACCATTTTGAGACTTCCCATTAGCTCTTTTGGAATGAGCTATCCTCTCCCACTCACTAAGACTAAATTAAAACTATTTAGATTAAAAAGAACACTTCAGGGCAAGATCCTTCTTAGCATAAGATCATCTCAGCCCTCTTGAGTTAACCCCAGGATTATCCCTTGCCTGCTGAGTCATCCAACTCTGAATCTTCCCCAGACTTCTAATCTTCTGCTAGCCCTCCTTCATTTTCTACACCCAGTAAATAGTGGTTGGCTTGGAATAGCTTGGTCTCTGCCCATCCTGAGGCATAACCACCCAATTCCCCCATCATGAATTGCTAAAGTTGTCTTTGTTTCTTATTTATCCTTTTGCCGTAACCCTAAACAGACAGCTGAAAATATTGGCCAGGTCTCTAATACCATTGTCCATGAATGGAAATTAAGATTGATTCTATGTCTTGGATATTGTAAATAATATTGCAATAAGCATAGAAGTGCAGCTATTGCTTCATATATTTATTTCATTATTTTCTGAGTATATACTTAGTAATAGGATTGTTAGATGACATAGTAATTCCATTAAAATTTTGTAGAGAAATTTTCATACTGTTTGCCATACTGCTGTACAAATGTATACTCCCACAAATGCACAACTGATGCTTTTATGTGCACTTCCTCACAATAGCTGTAATTTCTTACCATTTTAAATAGCAATGTTAACAAGCAAAAAGTGTTATTTCTCTGTAGCTTCAAATTTACACTTCCCTGATGAGTGGTGATAGTAACACTTTTCCATTTATCTCTGAGCCATTTTTATGTAACCTTTAGGAAAATGTGCTGAAATCAATTGCTTGTTTATCAATCAGATTATTTCTTTTCTTGCTATTGAGTTATTCCCTATACATGTTTTATGTTAATCACTTACCATATGTTTTATTCACAGATATTTTATCCCATTCTGCATGATGTCTCTTGACTCTTGATGGTTTCTTTTGCTGTGCAGAAGACTTCATGTTTGATGCAATCTTATTTATCTGTTTTTGCTTTTATTGTGTATGCCTTTGAGGTCATATCCAAAAATTTATTGCCTATATCATTAAAGATTTCCCCTACATTTACTTTTGTAGCTTGAGAGTTTTAATTGTTTTACTTTTACTTGAGTTCATTTAGAGTTGATTTTTTTTATATACTGAGCGATGAGGATCTAATGTCATTCTTCTATATGTGACAGTTTTCCCAAAACAATTTTTTTGTACTAGGAATTGACCTCAGGACGTTGGGCTTACCAGGCAGGCATAATGGCACTGAGCTATATCCCCAGGCCCCCCAAATCAATTTTTGATAGGTACTCATCTCTTCATGGTGTGTTCTTGGTATATTTGTCAAAAATCAATTGATTGTAGTCTGCACTTTCAATTTTGTTTCAGTAACCTTTGTGTCTCTTTTTATGCTAGGATTGTGCTGTTTTATTTGCCATATTTTTGCAGTGTATTTTTGAAATCAGACATTGTGATGTTCGTAGGTTTGTTCTTTATGTACAGGATTGCTTGGGCCACTTTAATCTTTGTAGTTCCATATAAATTGTAAGATTTTTATAAAAATCTTTTGAAAAATATTATTGAAATTTTGATAAGGACTGCATTTAATCTATTGTTTACCTTGGGTACTATGTCATTTAAATGTATTATTTTTCAATTATGAATAAAGGATAATTTTCATCTATATTTGACTGTTTTAATTTCTTTTATCAAAGTTTTACACTTTTCAGTGTACAGATTCTTCACTTCTTTGTTTAAATTTATTCATAAATGCTTTATTTCTAGCTTGTTAAACATTATTATTTTCTTCAGTTGTTTTCTTGTCTTTTTATTCAGATAGATCGTTGCTAAGGTTAAAAAACCGATTACCTAACATTAGCTTTATGTCCCATACAAAATTAATGAATTTGATATATTTTTAGTGAACTGTATGCATTTTTAAAATGAGGCTGACCACTTGTTTATTATTGAATTAATGAGTTCTTTCTTTATTAGATATGTCTTCAGTGAATATTTTTCCCACTCTTTTCTTCTCATTTTCTTACCATTGTTTTTTACCTTTTTTTCCATAACATCAGTTTTTTAATACAGTGAAGTCCAACTTATTTCTGTCATTGAATATGCCATTGATATTATATTTAAAAAGTCACTGCCATTCTCAGTATAATATAGGCTTTCTGCAATGTTATTGCTTATCAGTTTTATAGCTTTGCACTATACATTTGTATCCCTCTGGGTTATGAGATAACTTTTGTGAAAGTACAACATCTTCTTTTGGATTTATTTTATTACATGTGAATTTCAATCTTTTGGGTATCATTTATTTAAAAGACTATTTTTCTTTATTGATCGTTGTTTGATCCTTTGTTAAGGGTCACTTGACTATATTCATGTAATTCTACTTGTAGGTCTCTAGTATACTCCATTGATTTTTTTTTTCCTTTCATAAAACCATAGCATCTTCAGTACTATAACTTTACAGTGTGTCTTAAATTCAGGAATGTAAGTCCTACAATGTTGTTCTTCTTGAATATTGAACATAATTATAAAATCAGAATAATTATAATTCTTTTGTTTATTTGTATTTCTTAAACATTTATCCCTCCATTTTTTCTTTCACAGCCCCCATTTTCTGAATGTCAACCATTATAAAGCCATAACTCATATATTTACAATTCAATTTTTGTGTACACTTTATTAGTATAAAAATATTTAGAGATTCATGCAATAACCATAGTTACTGAATCTTAGAAAAAATTAAGCATCCCAAAAAGAATCCTTATTTCCAGCACCAATCTCCAATCTCTTCTCCTTCAGTCCCTGGTACTACTGTACTTTCTGTGTGTATGAATTTGCCTTTTCTGCGTATTTTCCATAAAGAACATAACGTAGAATGGAGTCTTTTATGAAAGGTTACTATCCCTAACATAATATTTTAAACATTTATCCATGTTGAAGCATATATCAATGCAGTACTTCCTTGTCAAATAATGTTCCCATGTATTGATATACAATATTTTTATTATTTATCAATAATTGATGGACATTTAGGTGTTTTTCAAATTTGGGATGTGACAAATAATTTTGCTATGGATGTGGATGCATAATTGTGCAAAAATATGTTTTCAGCATTCTCAAATATGTGCTTACAGTAGAATTCTAACAGATAACTATATGTTTAACATTTTGAGGAACTACAAAATTATTTTGCAAAGTAGATTAGTATTTTATAACTTTTAGCACAAGATTCATGGTTCTTATTTTTCTATCTTCATTGATACTCATTATTTTTCATTTTTATATTCCATGACAATTCAGAGTGTCAGAGAGTGTATCAGTTTCCTTTTGTTTTGTCTTCATAATATAAAATGTAAGTTCTGATTTTTCTATGCTGTAGGTCTTCTATTATATTCACCCATTTGAGAAATTATAGAGACAATACACCATCTGTTTTTCTCAGATAGGTCTCATAGAAAACTTAAAACAACCTGATCAACTGATGTTTTCAAGACAAAAGTATTTAACTACTCAAGTTTTTCTCTACCCATTTGTTCAGGATCACATTTTTATATTTTCAAGAAATTATTTTTATTTTCTTGCACTTCTTAAATATTCTTAAAGAATTAAAAAAATATTTTATCTATTATTTTGAATTGTTTTCTTTTATGTCATAATGTAAGTCATTTGTCTATAATGCTTAATTATAGAGAAAACTTAAAACACTTACCAAGCTTTCTTTTTGGTGCTAGTATTTTATATATAGGCTTGAAGAGCTTTACCAAATATTCAGTAAGATAAGTATCAAACTTTATCGCCTCTGACAGCTCAATATTGCAACATACTAAAAAAAGACACACATATTAGCTAGTTTGACACAGGAACAATATTTTCAGAGGATTCTAGATTTACCTAATAAGTATGTATATTTTATGGTCTACTGGAAATAAACATAAAATCTGGTAGTGGGTTATTTTCAGTATATGAATTCCATATGTACATAGTTTATAATATACTGCCTAGCAGCAAATTTTCCACTGAATAATGAAAAGAAAAAATGGGAACATAATTCACCATTGGAGGGTAAAAGAAATTAATAAATTATGTTTGGTAGGGAAAGTAAAAGGAAAAAGATGAGTACAGTAACCACATTCTCCAACTTATTAGAATTTTGGATAATACCTTGCGTTATTATCCTGAATTGGTCAGCAGTGATAAACTTTGAAAGAGGCTTTACAATGATATGGTGGTGTTGGTAACATGGAAAGAATACTGGGCTCAAACTAAGGCCATAGAGCACACTATTGATTTTCAGAAAGAACTGAAGATTCTGTGAGATTCCTCACTGTTTAAGATGCATTGTATCCAGAGAAGTCACATCTATACAGCTAAATATTCCCTGATATGGAGAATGCAATAGTATACCTATGACTTCTACATTTTAAATCCCTTAAGAAGCAACATTCCCCTTTTCTGTGGCTCAACTTATTCCACCAAAGTGACTGTGTAAGGGGAAAAGAATACCACTTTTGTGTATCAGAACAGTGGTGTTCAGGAAGATTATCTTTAGCTTTAATAATGTGAGAAGAGATGAGGAATATTAACATGTAAGAAGATGGTTATTCTTAAACACTCCAGTCTGACACGTGTAACAGTATACAACTCCTTTTAAGACTGGAAAACATCAGATTTCTCTAGTCTGAATGGAAAAATGAGAGAACAGGTAGATGATAATCTAGGCCTAGCATAAAATAGTAGGGAGGGAATTAGAAATAAGACCAATGGAAAAGGGGCTTCTATGGTTTTATGGTTAGTGCTTGATTTTTTTCTGGTCATAGATTATATCTAAATCAATTCATTCTCTCAGTAACTACAGAGTAGAATAAATGCCAATATTTATGTAATGCTAATATGAACAAATTACTATTTGGTGTAATTGAGATGCCTGAAAGAATGAAGCTCTGTTTACAAGACTAATCCTGCTTTGAGGGCCTGAAAAGATGGAATAGAAACCTCTAAACCTCAGTGGCTCACACTCAGACACAGTATGATGAACTAGGCTAACAGTGATTGAATGAGACTCAAATAATGTAGCAGCATTTGCGAGTAAATATTTTTGATGTAATGATTTGTGTTCTAAGACAAGACTTGAGTGGGCTGTGACACTGCGAAATATTTTGTCTCTGGTTCCTGGCATCAACCTCCTAAACTTTTTGCAGTTTCTGATGTGATAAATGTCTTTGTATGTGCCACCAACTCACTGGCCAGTGACTTGCAGCCCCTGCAACTTCAACATGGGCCTACTAACTGAAAACTTCAAGGCAAGATTAAAAGGTGGGAACTTTCACCACCTGAGCCACCAAACCCTGGAAAGTGAAGAATGATAGAACATTTAAATTGTTTACCATTAGTCTATGAGTCTATCAATCATAGTTGGTGGTGAATTCTTCATAAAAAAAATCCAAAATAAGAGGGTCTGAAAAGTTTACAGATAATACTACAGGTGAAAGTTCTGGAAGACAATGACTGCAGAGAGAGAAGAAAGACCTGCAGCCTCTCCCTTCCATCTCACACAGTGCTTGCCTTCCTCTTAATCATTTCTAATATCCTTTAGATAAACCAGTAGAAAGTAAAACAACAAACTATTACTATACTTGAATATTTGATGGACTTACGGTTCAGCTTTGATGAATGTGTAGCAATTTTAAGACAGGACTTTATATTGTTAAAAGAAAATTGAAAGTCAAATTCATTTATGTATTTGATAAAATTGTCAACGGTGTGAAGAAGTTAGTTAGCAAATCCCATGGGCTTGACATGAAGACAATATTCTGATATTCAAGAAAGTGGTTTCACAAACCTAAGCTGCCTTTAATTTTCTAAGAAATTAAGTAACTCATTTTATCCTATTTAGTTATTTAATTATCCTGAAAAATAAAACCTCAAGGAGCAGGCTGAATCAAACAAAGATCTAGGTTTTGTCTTACAATGAGGCATGCAGCTTAGTTGCTAACAATAAAACATTTTGAGCCATATGCTACTTGTGGTTTTCATTTAAACTAGAAATTAGAATGTGCTAATTAGATTGTGGGCCGATATAAAAATATACTTCTCTATTGCAAACATGCCTAGATAAGAACATATATTGAATCCAACTAGAAAAAAATAAAACTGTTCTATAATTATCACACAACTCAATAAGTAAATCACTTTGGTAATTTTTAATATATCAGTTACCTGGTTCACAAGAGTTAACCATATTCTATTTACCCTTTTGTGACAAAATGTACTCTATGTGACTTGTCTCATTATTATTTTGTATTAGAAGTCTTTAAATTCTTAGCACAGTTTACTAGGGCTATCTGCTTCTACTTGCACATTGAATATAAAATTATCAAAACAAAACAAAGAGGTTTAGTTCAGAGTGTCATTTACTGAGAAATTCTCACTAACTTACTAACTTCATATTAACTAGCCTATACTTTTGTTGAAGCTGTATTTAACATAGATTTATCCTTATGTAAGAGAAAGTCATTTCTGAGAATAGTGTATTAATATAGTAAACATAGCTAAAATAGATTTCATTTAATAGCAATTGTCTTGCATACTTCTAGAAAATTATTATTTTAACAGAAGTTTAAAAGGTAACAGAAAATCATAGATATCTTTTTCCTTAATACATTAACTATGATAATGTCTCATAATAGCAACTTGATAGTTTCACTATTAACTGTATTATAATTGTTCTCAGATTACAGAGACATTGTGAATATAAGACTGAAATTAAGCATGTACTGCAAAGTCATATAGAACAACTATGAAAAGAACATTCAAAGAAAAAATATTAAGTGAATACATTTTTTAAAATTTTTTGGGAAAGTACCTTAAACTACTTTGAAAATTTCTGCTCTTATATAAAATGCAAGGAGAAATAACTGAGAGCTCACAAAGAAAATCTTACTTGACACCAAAATGAAATGCACCTTTCGAGATTTAATTTATATACCTTTTTGTACTCCTTAGTTCTATATGTGACCAGTAAATCTCATTTATATATACTGCTCCAATTTTTTGAATATTAGAAATGGTTTATAATATTAAGGGTTCAGGTATGGAAAATGAATATGGGCCTAATGATAAATGTATTCTTAATGAAACATAGTTGAATTGTCCTGTCCTCTTTTCAAATATATTCTCCCTTCTCTCATTTCATAACTATACTCAACAGACATTTCTCCATAAAATAACTATGCATTTTCCTGTCAAATAAAACTTTCACCAGGTTCAATTTTGATGAGATTGTTACTTTCCCATAATTGTAGACTATTTTCAAAAAGCTCAAAATTTGTAATATAAAACATTATATTTTTCTCATGAGTTCAAATTAATTTATAATACGGAAATTCAGTCTTATTTTTCTAATTCAGGAAATGTCACATTCTATTTAACCCTTTAAAATACAAACTAAAAATGGACCTAGAAAAGCACATGATTAGATTCATACACAAAACAGCTTGCGAGGAAAAAAATGTCTTTCCAATGATGAACGGGAAGCACTGCTTAATATTCTGGCAAGGATTTACCTCCTAATTTGTGAAAAGCTGACTATTGACATTGATCTTAATTGGTCCCCATCAAATGCCATAACTTCTTGACATGAGATTGAGTTATGGCCATCACCAATCTTCAGTACTCTAAATATTGATGTAGCATTGCTTAGCACTGAAATTAAAATTAAAGCAAATATGTAAGATACGAAGCAGCAACAGCATGAGCCAGATACAAGATACACAGATACTAAAGAATTCTGTACCTGAGAACAGATATGACATACAGAGTTGAGTGACATCTTTCTTTAACAATCTAAGAATAGCTATTATATTTCCAAAGCTAAAAAGTAGTTTCCTATGGTTCCAAGTTAGTAAATTTCCATGGTGAAAAATTATAGAGGGAGATATTATTAAGTTAATGATGACACATACTTTCTCATTTTAGCACTTATCTTGCAATAAGTCAATGACCTTTTTGAGTGTGTTTTATTATTTCTAATGACATTATTCACAAAGAAAAGGTAGAGTGTTTTCAAAATGTCTTATGGAAAACAAAAAATGAGAAAAGAGACAATGACCATGTAATATGTGTCTCCTAAACAATAGATTGTTGGTGCTGCCAAAAGGATACTACATTTGGTAGGCTATTAAAAATGTACTCCGAGACAACTCACTAACCTTGTTGATTAAAACAGGAAAATATCTCATGCAAAGTTTTTCAGGTGAGATACATGAGATTAAAATTCTGGAAAATACAATATTTCATTCTCCAACTTATTGTTCTCTATTATCAATGTGAGCTAAAATCTAAAGTCAGAATCTGTATTTTCTTTGCAAATTGTATTTCATAGAGTATAAAATGCACTAAATACATTGAAACTTTATAGCTTTTGACTGAATGGAATGCTCCTCATTAAGCTTAGTCTTCACAATGCTTGTTGTTATAAAAGAACATGTTCTATAAAAGAATATATATCCCTAGGAGAGGTTTTTTTCAAAAATTATAGTTACTAAATATTAACACTAACATTCAAACCAAAGGCGATGTCACATAAAATCTCATGCCCATTGTCCTTGCTCTGCAGTCACCAAAGAGTTTATATAGAAATATGATCTTCTGGTTCCACGGAAGCCGGTACCATTTACACATAAAAAACTCACTGCCTTCTGCCTCTAGCCTATCCTCGACCTCCCTTCAAATAGTTACTGAAACATATTGGTAAGCATGTTTCTTTTTTACTTTTTAAAAAATGTTGTTTGGAATGGTTAAGTTGCTTGCCTAAGGTCACACAGCAAGTGGCTAGCAAAACTTAAATGAAAATGTGAAAGTAATTTTAAAATATCTAACAGAGAAGATTATAATTTATAATCCATACACTATTTGAATGTATCTTTCCTGCTGGGGCCATTTGATTAAAAAAAGACAAGGGGAAGTACAATCAAATTATCTATTTAAACTACCTTGCCCTAGAGAGTATATGGATTTAATAACCTAATGGCAGGTCCAGTGGAAAAATATGATCTATGATTTTTACAATGGAGACTCATTGCAGTTTTGTTTTATGTTCTTCAGTGTAAAAGGTAGAAATTGAAACTGAAAATACATAGTAAAGCATATTGTATACTGATATCTCTGTGGAAGTCATTCATTATGTTTTTTTCTTTTAGAAATCACACATGAATCTGTTATAGCAGAATTGTATCCTGCTGTTCCTGCCAGTCAATGATGAGACTTTATCTTATAGGATTTTACTGCAAGCAAACAACACCATAATTTGTTTATATGAAAATTTAATGTACTATTTCTTGTATTCTTTGATTATTTCTTCTAATTCTTTGTAAGATTATCTACCCCTACTCTTAAAATATTCTTATGTTTGCATCTTATTCTTCACAGCTCTCAATAATCTTGAGATTTTCAAAATTAAGGAAGAAAGTCTTTAATGTAGCCATTATACATATGTTCAAAAATCTAACAGAAACCATGATTTAAAAAGTGAAAGCATGTTGCTACTGTGTCAAATATTAATAAAGAAATGAAAATTATAAATATGAGCTGTATGGGAATTTTGGACTTTTAAAACAGTATCAGGAATGAAAACATCTGCCAAAAGTACTTATTAATAGATTTGAACTGGTGGAATAGAAGAAAGAACTGGCAAATTTTAAGACAGACTGGAAGGGCATGTGAAAGGCAAAGAACATAGGAAAAGAGTAAAGAAAAATAATAGAATTTATGAGATTTTGTACATCAAGACACACATAAAATAACAGAATATAATAAGAGATATGAGTGGAAACAATTTAAAGACATAATGGATGAATACTCCAAAAAGTCATTGAAAAGCAAAAATGAAGCAAGAGACTCAAATCACTGAAAGACCAATGCTTTCCAAGTTGATCTGTACATTCAACCCTAGCCTTATCAGAGTCTCAACTGTCTCCTTTGCAGAAATTAATTCATGTATAAATGTAACTGGTCCTAATAGCCAAAACACTTTGTAAAAGCACAAACTTGGAAGATACTTTCTGATTTCAAAATCTACAACAAAATGAGATATCACGACAGTATGGTACTGAGTTTAGGACAGTCATAAGACTTGAGGAACTATCTTTTGGTTTACAATGATCTGGTTTTTGACAAGGATGTGAAGAGAATAAAGAAGGGTTAATTCTTGGTTGTTCTTCTTATATTGATGCATACTCAGGATCTCCTTCCCTTGGACATCAAGACTTCTAACTTTTGGACCTTCAAGTCCCAGGGCATAGCCAGTGTCACAACACACACACTCCGCATTGTCAGGTCTTTGCACTCTACTTGGGTGTCACATCACAGCTCCTCGCGTCTCAATCTTTCAAAGTCAGATTGAGCATCGTGGGCTTTCCACATTCCTAGTCTAAAGCTGAAGATATTTCTTGTATTCCCAAACTACATGTGACAATCCTTGTAATAAAACTCCTTCTCTCTCCCTTTTTCTCTCTGTCTCTGACTCTGCTGTCTGTTTCTCTCTCTCTCTCTCTTTCCACATACATACAGATATGCCCCTGCTATGTCTCTACGTATACGTGTGTGCGTGTGTGTGTGTGTGTGTGTGTGTGTGTACATCATAAATTTCATTGTTTTTCTGAGACCTTAACTAATATACAGGAATTGATATTAAATCTCTTTGACTTCTAAATCTTTTATTTACTTTATTGGAGTCTCATACACATAAAAAACCTTTCTTGACCTCTAAACATCAGAATAATCAAACTTACATAATTTTGTACAGAACACTATTATATATTTTCCAAATTATATTATGAATATTTGTGTTGCTCTTTTCAATGAAATATGAGATGTGTCATTGTCAGAATAAATAACTTTTTAAAAGGAATTTGTTTATTTATTCACTCATGGTTTAAATTCAGAATTAAAATGCATTATACTCATACATAGATTATATATGTGTATGCATATGCACGCACTTGCCTGGTTAAAATCAAATTTAACTTTTCATTCAGGGTAATTTTCTGAAACATCTGCTATTTTCATATTTCAAGAATAGTAAACATCACGTAGCTTATATTTGAGTATGTCACACAATTCACTAAATTTTCCACTTTGGGCTGAAAATAACTCTCCTACCTTTTCATTTCCAAGTCAGAGATTGTCATGACCACACAGAGAAGTAATATTCACAATTTTACAAAGTAAAAGTGAATTGAAAAAAAAAATTTAAAAGGTATAGGTTTCAGGTAACTCAGCTTTACACTACTGACTAATGGATGGTATAAAATCACCATTGGAAGAAGCTGAGAAATATAATTAATGGAACTTAAGAGTCAGCCTGGAAACAGTTGCAAGGTAGTGAGTGTAAGAACGTGTGATGAAACAAAGCTTTTTTTTAAAACATGACAGCTTTCTAGACAACAGCACACTTTTCAAAAATCAAATTTGAAAGTGAAATGCATGTGTATTAAATTAGTTTATTAGTTTTCAGAATTCTGGAAATAGCATTTTATTGTTCTAGATTAATTCTGATTAAAACAAAATTAACAAAGAATTACAATATTAATTTCAGGAGACCACCTACTTTTGGAAATGCACAATTCATTTGCATTTCAATCTCTCAGGCTAAATCTTAAATAAATGTTATTTGAATTTGCTCTCACTGTTTTATTTACATAAACACAACAAAATAAATATATCACATCACATATTTTCTGTGTGATTTTGTTGTTATTTGTGACGGTAGCAATGTAATCTCTTCCCACATTTTAGTTTAAAAAATACCACAAATCTGCTAATATATTTTAATTCAGCATACTATCTATGTGAACATTGTTTATGAAGAGGCCAAGGGAATAAAATATAAAAATAGGCATCACAAATGTTTGAAAAATATATAGATAAATTTCAAGGGAATATATTTATCCATAAAACATAAGTAAAGATGAAAATAAATTAAAATTATTGTCCTATCTTAGAGCCATATCTATAGTTTTCTCTCTAGCATAAAATATATGAGTGTAAATTATAAAATTCTGTTTTTCACTGTGTGAAATATGACAAACTATGATTTATTTGTTGGGGTGTGTATCTTTGTAATAATGTACTTATTAAATATAGTATCTATTTCTATAGGTATCAATGGAATTTTTCTTATATAATGATCGGGGTGATTATAACTAAGTTAGCATGTGTATGGTACTACTCTTTTTATTCATCTTTCTACTCTTTTGTAAGTGATTGGCTGTCCTGTATTACAATAGCCAATGGTTATACATAATGAGATATGCTGAGCTATAAGTTGTTCTTTTTTCTAATAGATGACCTGTTTAATATTTTCTAACAAGTCCATTGAAAAATATTTTAAGTTGTGTGATTTATATATGATTTCAGTTGTTTCAATGAGTGAACAGTGGAAATACATCTTATTTGATATTATATCTGTGTTAGAAAATATATATTACAAATTGATTAGTACTAATCATCTGACAAACATAGATGAATGAGACCAAATAATGGAAATGTTATCCCAGGTAGCCAGTGGTTCACACAGAGGAAAGCACTCTGCTGAAGGCTAACCAGAAAGCAAATCACTAAAGAAGAAAAATTTTACTAGAGATTTAAAAATATTCCAGAGTATCAAACATAACATAGTAACACAGGAAAGCTTGATAAATGGAACAAGTTATACAGATGCTCACACATTACTTATACAATGCCAGTAAGACACTGTGCCTGGCACCAGGTGTTGGCATAGAGGGAAATCTAAAGCAAACCACAGTTGGCTTCTTTCTTTGCTAAGTTTATAATTTACTGAGGGATTTTGACATGAAGTAAAGATGCACACATATAAATAATATTAAAATTTATTTTAAACACTGTGAAGAAGAAAATCAAGTAGTATTAAAATATTACTCTAAAAATTGACAGTATTTTGGGCAACAAAATACTTTCCTCTAATTCATATTAAACCTGAAAGGTAAAGGACTGTGTGATAAAAGGTTCTAGGTTGGAAAAAAAAAAAAAACAGGAAAATTTAGTTCATTTGGGAAAGTAATAGGTTAACACTGCATTTTGACCATAGTGAGCAAGGGGATAGGAATATGATAGGAGGCAGAATATATTTTAATAATCTTGTAGGCAATCTTTATTATTTTTATCTTGAAAAATAAAATAATTCAAAAGTTAGAAAAACTAAAAACTGCAAATTGAAATATTACAAGGTTTATATTGGAGTATAGAGTGGCTGGGTTAGAACACAGTGAAGGACTATGCAGGTGAGTTGCCGCAGTAAAACTAGAGTAACGATCCATGTGCACACTTATATCTACATCTACCTATATAAACAAATACAAGACTGGATGAGTCAATAACAGTGGATAATGTAGAAGGTAGAAAATAAAAAAAAGTGTCATGGAATATTGTGTTTCCCAGCTAAAACCAACAGAGTCGTTAATCATATATTGCCCTTAAATATGATTTATATATGTATATGTATGTATCTATATATCAAATATATTTTAGAGCCCGTAAAATATATTAGAGACTATTAACTGAACCACTGAAGGTATTCATTCTTTTCAAAACAGGGGTACCTAAAATTATTTAACAAGGTATGAGTTTTTGACTGTGTAGGTAGGGAATTCTGCTGCAATTACCCAACTCTGCAATTATACTACAAAACACCCACAGTTGATATTTAGGCAGAATACTTAGGTTCGAGGAAGAATTGACATACTGTATTGTGCCAAATCATGAATCCTTTAAATAAATAAGGGATGGACTGAAAAGAACACGGATAAGGGGATTTAAATGCTACTGTTCATTAAAAATAGAAAACATTTAAAAATTTCAGTAGTTTAGTAAGGGTTTAATCAATATATGATTTGAATATATTCCTGGATCACTGATATTTTAAAGAGACTTTATGAGATGAGGTTTAACATTTTTGATACAGAAGGTTTTCATATTTTGCTATTGGTATCGGTTCTGGTATATGATTGTCAAAATAACAAATGAAAATGCCTGATGAATTGAAATGACAAGATTGTTGAAGCAGCTTTAACATGGTAATGTGCTGAAATATGACTGAGATATTTTTTGAGTTTTGATATACTGAAAGTAAATCAATATCAAACAGTGACCAATGTGTCTGATAATCCAATGTGCCTAGCGTGCAACACTAAAAGTCTTCAGCACAAACAAGAAATTCAATGTTTTGCCTGCCAAAGGCAAAACAAGGAAAACAGAAAATCAGTTATAGATAAGTTGATTGTAAGAATAGTGCAAAACACAAACTATCAAATAAAAAGATGACTTGTATTTGGCATTTTAACTCTCTTATAACTACATAGTACAACTGAATTTTCCAAAAACTTCCAAATACTTTAGAAAGCAATTTGGTGCAAATATATAAATGATACATATTCATTGGTCTGCATATAGATATAATTTTTATTTATACTTCCTCCCAAGCCATCCACAGCCTATTCCCAGGAGCCTGCCAATATATTACCTTAGGTGCAAAACAGAGCTTTGTAGATGTAATTAGGCTGAGGAGTTGACATTGAGAGATTGACACTTTATGCTGTCATAACCAAGTGGACTTAATGCAATCACAGTTATCCTTATAAAAAGAAGGGAGGAGGAGTAGACTCACTGAGCATTAAGACACTCGGAGCACTGAGAGGTTTGGCCCATGAGCCAAGGAGTAAGTGTGGTCCCTAAAGGTTGAAAAGACAAAAGAATTAGATTCTTCCTTCACAGACCCAGAAGAGTATGGCCTCACTGGTAGCCTTGTAGATTCTGACCTTTGAAATTGTAAGAAAATAAATTTGTGTGATTATCGGTCATCAAATTTGTGGTAATTTTTTATAGTAGTGGTAGGAAAGTATCACAGTAAATAAAGTTAAGCCATGCACTCCATAACTTTAGAAACCCTTTTCTTAAGAGCAATGTAAATCATACGGACAGTGTGGCGTGACCTTGTGGGTACCTAATGATGAGATTCGTTTGTCATGTAATATCTAATATGACTGAGATTTAAATTTGAATTAATTACTAACTTTTGTAGGATAGTTTTAACATGCTACTTGTATACATTATTTTACTTTTGCCCGTTCACATTAAAAACTCAGCAACATAATGCAGCTGCAATTATGTGACATTATTCGAAAAGTGAAACCGAAGAAATTAGATAAAAATGATTCATATTTGTTATTATGAAAGCATGAGATCATAATAAAGAAACACTAGTAAAAGATTTGCCACTGTTGACAGCTAAGAATTTAATTTTCAACAAAAGCACACTCCCAAGGCTCACTTTTGTTTTCTACTAAAATTCCAATTTCAAGGGATATTGAAGTGTAAACAGGAAATAGGTGTCACTCTCAGGTCAGAGCTATATCACACAGTATACTCATTTACACTACATAATTCACAATTGCTATCTTTAAACTAAATAATCGTCTCCTTGATTTTTTTCTCACAGTAGATACAGTTTTTAGTTTTGCAACACTTTTAGTTTTCCTTTTAGGGATACTAAATATGAGTGAAGAGACCTGTGCCAAAGTGACGGATGTCACAGACAATCTTGAGGTAGGAAATAGCATGAGGAAATTGAAACATTTGAAAAATAGGTTACTGGTGGATGAAGAAAGACAGAAAAAAGGAGAAACATTGTATTTGTTAGCTGTATCCAGTCTTGGTATATTTTCTTTCCTATTAAGTTACCTCACCAGTTTTTTTTGGACAGAAAATAAAATGATCAAGAGACAACAACTCCAAACAAAAATAGAAAAATATTTAGGTATTAAAAGTTACCATAAAATGAATTTTGATTGACTAATTGATGGTACTTAAAATTCTGTTTTACGGTTACAAATAATTATAACAGAAAAGGCAGCTGTAACAGAATGGGTTCTAAATACGACAGAAGTAAATGAAGATAAAGCCACACTATGAAATTCAAATGTAGAGTTTGGGAAAGGCTACCTAATCCTTCCAGAAAAGTAAAGACAGTAATTTGCAGAGGACTGATACGTTGAAAGACAAGCTAATCTATATTGGTATCTAGTCTTAGGAAATTTTTTGTTGGTTACTATATTTTAAAAGTGACTGGATATTTTCCATAAACTTTGAGAAAGATGGCAGAAGAAATGATTAGAGTACACATTTTGTTCTAAGTGAAACAGTGTATGTTGAACTCCCTTGAGCAGAAGAATCCTGTGGAAAATCTTTTG
>RJWT010022739.1:0-17070 GCA_004365215.1 Cuniculus paca | reverse complement strand
AAGATTTTTACTTGTTTCTAGGTACTGTTGAAGCCCTGATGAAAGTAAACAGCAAGTTCAAGCTAGTGAGCAATTAATTCAAGAATAGCGTGTAAGTCAAAGAGCTTCTACTGCATTATAAAGATACCCCAGTTTCCTGCAGCCAAAGAAAAATTCATGCTTACGTACTGAGTTTAAAGGCAAAAGTCATGCAAACAACGCAGGCTAAGCTGGGTTGTCAACTCTCTTATGATAGATTCAAGACAATGATATGGATGCAGTAGATTCTGATATCTGTAAAGAATGCTTGAAAAGAAATGTGCTTGGAAACCTTGAATGCAGTTTTTCTGGAAACTTTTGCACTTACAAAAGGGAGTACCCTTCCATACACAAGAATAGGCTCTCCTGGGCCAAGAACATGCAAAGAATTCATATGAATTTTGAAAGACAATATTTATTCTATTCAAGATCTGAAGTCATTGCTCTTAATTGTTTCTAGCTAAATAACTAGGACCAAATTTCAACGTAGCGTAATTTCAGAAGTATTTTCCCTCAATTCAAGAGAAAAAGGAGCTACAATAATTGCTTAGTTTGAATGGGAAGATAGTAGAGAAACACACGTGAGGATGGATTTTCACTATGATGAATCTTAAGGATGAAATACAGACCAAGAAGTGTAAACATTTACTGACAGGGGGCTCCTTACCTCTTGCCATTCTGGTAGAGATATTTAGTATGAAGAATGGCCTAATGTATAAGAGGAAAACATTATGCCTCTTTCATGACAAAGTATTGAGGGACAGATTCAGAGACACAGGGACAGTAGAACAGATGCATTACATAAGACTAGAAACCCAGCACACAATGATTCAGTACATCAATACTGATGACACTCCCTTCACTGAAGCAATGAAGAATGCACTAAAGCAGTTCATTCGTGTCTCTGAAATACTGAATCATGGCATTTTGTTAAACTGTGAGAGTTTAATGCAGAAAAATAGGCTTACATTTTTAAGGGAAATTTTTGAGATGGTGTCAAGACAAGTCGGTGTAAAGACAAGGTGGTGTAAAGACAAAGTTCTGCAATAACAGATACCTGTTGGATACCTTTAACCATTGGAGATAAAGTGGACATCATTGGTATGAAGCAGGTCTCTTCAATCCCCTGATATATGTATCAGTACTGGTATCTGACTGTTAGAAAACTGGCCCCTCTGCAGGAGATGGTGGGGGGATACTGTGTGAAGGTGCATCTGTATTTATAGCTATACCCTAGAACTTGCATTAGCACCTGCACTCTGCCTGTGTCAGACAAGCAGTGGCACTAGAATCTCACAGGAGTCTGAGTCCTACTTTTACCACCACATGCAGATTCTAGGTTGCCTGTGGCTCTGAAACATCCTGAAACCACCGCACCCATCTGATTTGCGGAAAAGCTGTATACCATTTAACCAGTCCCTGATGCCAAAAACAAAATCAGCAAAGCATCTTCTCTATCACAGGGTCTTCTAACACTAGAGTTTGAGTGATATGGCTCAAGAAACAGGTTACTTATATTAGAGCATGAGACTTTTAGAGCACTGTTTCTATAACACAGCACTCAAGTTTGGCAGCTTTCCAAACCACTAAATTAATCAGTTAAAGTATTATTTAAATTCCTCATATGCAGAATTTCTAAAATACGATATTGTTTAAAAGTCATGTGTCACTTTCTTGGTGGTAAAATTTGGTGTGTTCAATAATTTATTTTTTTCTTTGAATGGATGACCGAGCATATTGACTACTGTGAATTCTCTGTAAAATGGAAGAATTATTTTCTAGATGATGCATATTTTTAAACTACTTATATGGTGGTATTTCCCTGACTAGGTTAACACTGGTTTCTTCAACCCAGGGATGGAAAGAGAAAAAAAGCCTTGTTCTTCAACCTTTCTTCTTTTCACCTAAGTAGTGAGCTTCCTTTCCTCACAACTTTGGTTCTAATGAACTCATGTTCCTAGTTACCAAGGATATAGTAAAATTTCTATTAGAAAACATGACAAGAATTCTACCAAACTTAAATAGAAAGCTATATTGCATTTATTTTGTGTTCTTGAAGCCAATAGAGCCTGAGGGAAAGGAAGAAGTTTCTACTGTCATCACAAGTATGGTAGATCTTAGTTGTCATGAGATAATATGACTGATACTGCCTATTGAGATCAGAGAAGTGTCACGACTTTCATCAAAGTTAATGGTATTATGGAAATGATCCCATGCACAATCATAATTTCTAATTTATTTAGATTTTTATAGATATCTTTAAATATTCAATTCTAAAGAGAAAAAAATAGAAAGAGGTTATCTTTCTAGAGATTGCTAGCAAGAATACATCCATTAAGATGTCTCAAGCAGCAAGTGTAGAATTTTCTCACTGGTAGTGGCTTAAGCAATATAATGATTATATATTGTTTATTACAAAAAAGGTAGATGACCTATGTCTTTTTAAATAACACCATATCATCTCATTTACCCTTATTTATTTTAAATCAAATTTTTCTCTCTGATGGTTGTACTATAAATACTTTATGCCTAAATACCACCGTCTTATTATTCCCGTACATTAAGAGGCAGAGTCTAAAGTCTTGGCTACTGTGAGGCATTATCTTTACACTGCACCACCTTGGAAGACTTTCCTATCTACTTCATTAGCTAAAAATTTATAAGGTGTGTGAAATATTTTTTAAAATTAGATCACATTTTTATTTTAAATTAAATCACATGCATATATTGAATGTCTAAGTAAATTCTGGAGTTGAGTTTTAAAACTCAAATTTAGAACTGACAATTTGAATAAAGACAACTATAGTTGTGAAAAAGAAAATACCACTTTCATATAATCTGCAAAATTTTAAATATGACCTTGTTAATAGTAAATTGTGAAATTAATGGAATTGTAAAAAAAGCGGCATAAATGTTAAATGTAATGAAGCTAAAATATAAGATGTTCTTAAGCAATAACAGTTAAAGGATGGCTTTGTTAATGTGTTCCACTTCTTTATTTATAAATCAGGCAATGAAATAGTCATTTTTTTATCTGAATATCATGTGCATAGTACATAGTTATGTGCTCTGATTATCAAATCCTATTAGATCTTTAAAGATAAGATTATGCATGCATATGTAATTTATGCAGAACAAATATCAAAATAAATCTATAATGAATGTTTACAACATCATCTTATTTGATTTATTTAATATACACTTAAAATGAAAGCTTTTTAATTACTGCTTCTTCAAGCAGATTAGCTCTTCAAACAAACTAATGGAAGAAGTCTTGAGATTTTACTTATATGTACATTTTAGACTAATTAAGACACTCCCTTTATGAAATTCCTTTTGTAATAGTTTAAGCAATTCTAAAACAACAAAGTCATTATTGGTGTCAAAGACAAAGTTTCAATATCTTCACAGTTTTATTCTACACATTAGAAAAATTGCTCTCAGCAACTTTGAGGCACATCCGGCTGCTGAAATCTAACTATTTACTATGGATTGGATGTTGTTTTCCTCACCTCCCCACCACCAACCACACACAAAAGATCCATGGAAACTCAGTGTTTAGTATGTTCAGAGGTGAATCCTTCTTTGGGCATTGTGACTGTGTACTTGAGAGGTCTTTATGGGACCCAATGTTTCTTGTTTTCCTATTTTTGTAATGCATACCTCCCATTGTGATCTCCCTTGAAGTCCTCACTAGAGAGCTGATGCCAGTGCTATGGCTCTGAATATCCAGAACTGTGACCTAAACAATCGTTTGTTTTTTTTTTTTTCTCAAAAGTAAACTTCATCAGATATTTCATTACAGCAAAGGCAAATGGACTAATGCATGATCCTAATAGGAGCAATCCCATGACCAGAGATAGAGAATTTATGCTGAAACATTTTAGCAGAAAATGCTCCCCTCCCCTCAGCCAGTATGCTTCAGTTGCCCAGTTGACAGTTCCTGTTCCAGTTCCAGTTGCTTCTGTCTCTTAGAAATAGCTGCTCACTGAGATGCACATTGTATAAAGCAATCCCCAATTGACAAGCCATTCTGTCTCTGTACTTCCTGCTTGCTTATCCCATATAATCCCTATATCACCAGAGATCAGGAACTGATATTCTCGGAATGATACTGATCAGCGCCCATTGATGTAAATAAATTTGCCTCAAATCCTTTGTATTGTTTCGGTGTTTCTGCTCTCCTTTGCAATATTACTTTGACATTCTAGATGACCTATTTTTCCATTTAATTTATTTGGCGCATTCAGCCTCACATGCCAAGGGAATATTTCACAGTTTAAAGACCTTGAAGGAAAACATGGAAAGAGCAGTGCAGACTTTTATAATTGTTGAGATTCATCTATTCTCAAAGGACAGATTAAATAACGTCATAGCTTAAGAAGTAAAGAAAGGGATCTAAAAATAGGTAATACAAATTTTGCTCTGAGATTTTGTTATAAAGCCTTCAGTTGAGATTTTGTCATTCGCATTTATAGTAGCAAATGATTGCTCCAATTAATGAAGAAAAGGTCTGTGTTTAGATTATGCCTGAATTTTATTTCTCGATGATCCATGACAAAATATTATGAGAGAGCAAAGTTAGGCACATAATGATAACACAATTAGAGGGACTATAATTAAATCCTGTGAGCTATGAAGGAAAAAGAGACCTTTTTAAGTACATCACCCACCATATGCTTAAAAAATCTCAAGTGCCATATAAGAACTCATGATTTCAAGCTAAAAGTTAAATAAATCTCTTCTCTCTTCATAGACTACAGTACACATGCTTCTGCCTTGGTTTTTGACCACAAAAGTCATAAACTATTACACCAGCCCACAAATTAACAACATTTATCTATTTTGTCAAGTTAGTATTTGGGAGTGTTCAAAATAAATAATTCAAACTTCCACATTTTAGAATTTCTTTTGGTGATATATATAGTTTTAATATACTGATATATACATATATATATTCCAAGTAAATTACTTTTAAGCAAAATATATATCCCTAGAAGTACACAAATCATGAATGCACTATTTATTAAACACATCTGTAGAGAGAATAAACTGTCTAAGAAATTGAATAATATCATATCTGAAGCTTACTATACACTACCTTTTAGTTACTAATTCCCGGAAGCTATCTGTATCATGATTTCCAGCAGCAAAACTTGGTCCTGAATTTTTATTAATTGTATATAAATGAAAATATATGTTGTGCACTCTTTTGTGTTTAGCTTCATTTGCTCAGTGTCATGTTCGTTGGTTTTTTTCATGTTGTAGGATGCAGCAATATTTGTTTCACTTCCATTATTCTATAGTATCCTGTCCTCTGAAAATGCCACAATTTTTGCCATTCTATTGTTGATGCATGTTATGGTTTGTGTTTAGATGTTCCCCAAAGCCTCATGTGGTCATAGGTGGGGCTGTTTTAGAAGTGACTGGATCTAAAGTTTGAGATGTTTGAATTGACTCATGGTGCAGTGCTAGGGTCAAAGGCACTAGGATTAAAAGTGTGTGTGCTACCCACACGAAGTAGCCTGGATAAGATATAAGGGATTTAAAGAGGTTATCCCCTTGTTGCTCTGCTCCCTCTGGTCTGCCATGAACTTGTTTCTCCTTTGTAATGCCTGTCTGCCATGCCACCCTGCCTTGGAGCGGGCCAATTATGGATTTAAACTTCTAAAAACTGAGCTAAATAAACATTTCCTCCTTTAACTTCAGGTGTCAGATATTTTGTCTTGGCAATGAGAAAAGTAACTGAGAATACTTATTCATTTCTTTGCAAATTTTGATAATACAATAAAACTTCTAAGAAGTTTTATACAATTTTCTTTTGCTGCAGATGTACATAAATTTATATTGTGCCAAAAAAAGGATTGAAATGTCTTGGTTATAGGTTACACTTGAGTTCAGATTTGGTAGGTACTGCTGTTTTCTAATGTAGTTGTACAAATGTTTCACCCTTCCATACTGTAGGGGAGACAAAATTATTCACTCTTACCAATACTTGGTACTATCACTATTTCTGTGCTCTTATTCTGCAGAATGTGTCATGATGTTCTATTTCTTTTTGTTTTTCTCTTACACTAACCAACTTGTGACATAATTTACTTGAAATAAAATGTGCCTATTTAAATTGTTCTAATTTTTAAGATTTTGGGCACATGAATAAGTCCATTTAACCACCTCCAAAATCCAGTAGTAGAAGTCCTGGAGATAGATATATATATATATGTCAAAGAACAGAATGTATATAAGTAATATCTTCATATATATTCATATATATCCATGCACGTATATGTCTACATGTATAATATATATTTTCATGTGGTTGTAAATACTCATGTAACATTTTCTAAACATCTATTAAAGACATCACTGTTTAAATCAGAGATCCCCAACCTATTTAGTCATGGAAGACTGTTTTTCAACATATGGGGTGGTGGTGGTGACTTTGGTGTTTTGGGGTGAATCAAGGGCATTAAATTTATTGTGCACTTTATTTCTCACATGTGACTTTGTGCACTTTATTTTATTATTACTGAATTAGATTCTCACACAGCATGCATGAACTAGAATCCGAACTTGTATGGTTCATACCACTGTTTGCACTCCTGTGAGCATATGATGTCCCTGCTTTTTGGACAGGAGGTAGAACTTGGCTGGTAACAGCAAAGATGATGTGTGGCTGTACATACAATTGAAACTTTCTCACTGGCCTGCTTCTCACGTCCTGCTCTGCACCCCATCCCCAGTAGATCACAAATGTGTGCTACTCATTGACTGGCACTTGGGAGGATTCCTTGGTTTAAATAACAATTTCTTAATTTTAATGTAATCTAATTTATTCATACTTTTCTTCATGCCTGGTGTTTTATATTTGTTCCTGCCTCAAGTTCATGACATTTTTGTTCTGAAATCCTTTACTAATTTTTACTTTGATATTTAGATACACAATCAAGATGTAATTAATCTCCCATTGGTTGTGTGTGAAAAATTCTTGTGTATGTTGTAAGAAAGGAACAACAAAAAATGAACAAATATTTCTTTTGTATGTTTATCATAACAAATGATGATTTATTGAAAACAATCCTTTGACTAATCCATTGTTATGCAAGTTTAACTGTCAGTTTCAATCTATTTCTTTAATAATTATTTTACAAAAAATGATTTAGTTCATATGTGTTTAGTAAAAAAAAAAATTCATGTATCTGGTCACAGAAGTGTTTTGAATTGAGTATGAGAGAAAAGACAAAACATCACTTTCTTTTATTAATGAGAAAAAAATTGGATTACCTTGAAAACATGGGTAAATTCCTAAAAGTATGAACTATGCCAAAATTGAATCAAGAAGAAAGAGAAAATTGCCATAAACTAATTTTATGGAAGAAAGGAACTTAATTCACTAATCATAAATCCACTCTTTCCAAAGAAGTCCATGGTTAGATAGCTTCACTGGAGTAATCTACTAAATATTTAAGAATGTTAATGCTAATCTTTCTCAAACTTTTCTGCACATTGAAAAGAAGGGAACGTTAACAAACTCAGTGTATGAGGTCATCATTATCCTGATAACATGTTCAGATAAAAATTCCACTGAAAGGAAGGAGGATCAGAGAGGAAGGTAGGGAGGGAGGATGGGAAAGAATACAATAAAACCTTGGTTTGGGAGCATAATTCATCCTCGAACAATGGTTGTAATCCAAAGCACTTGCATATCAAAGCAAATTGCTCCATAAGAAATAATGGAAACTCAGATGATTAATGCCACAACCCAAAAATATTCATCTAAAAATGATTAAAATACTGCAACATAATAGAAAATAATAAATAAAATACAAAATATAAAGAAAAATAAACAAATTAATCTGTACTACCTTTGAATGAATGCTGTGGATAGTATAAGGGAAACAGACAAGAGAGAATAGAGTAGTTATTATCACTAACAGAATCACTGGCATTGACTCAATGGAATGTTTTTCTCTTCTTGTGTACCTTTAACAAGAAACTTATCCAGTTATACTTGCTATGGTATCCTTTTGAAGATTTAACAGGAATGTGTCATTGCATTGCCCTGAAAAAGATTCATCACTTACATTGCTACAGTCTTACTCAGCTGGTACTTTTCTATACAATTTTGCACTCTTTTCCACGTTTCACTCATCTCTATAGTCTCTTTTGAGGGATTCCTCCAACTTTTTCTCCTCTTCCCCTGCTGATGAGATATCTTCCATAATCTCAATGGAGAAAGGGAGAGAGAGGAGTCATTGACTCAGTTGTGATCATGTGACATTGGGCTTCGTGTACTACTTGCATTGAAAGACATTGCTTGTTTATTTATTTAAACATTGCTTGTTTAACTATTTAAAATTTATTAGAAATGTTTGCTCATCTTGCTGGAACACTTGCAGAACAAATTGCTTGCTATTCAATGTTTCACTGCATTAGTACTATCAGTAAATATTTAATTATATTTTCCAGAAAAATTCCACAAATTACACACATTTCAGATCTTCTAACATTTTTGCTCTTTCTTTGTTTTTTTTTTAATCAATTTCATTCTTTGTTCTTAGTCAATGTGTCTGCTTTTCTGAAATCTGTCCCAGCATTCTCAGCAATGTTTCCATAATGCTGCTTTTCTTTTCTGATCTTCTGATATGACTTTTATTTTCAGTTACTTTTTTTGAGCAATAAGAGCTCCTTTACTACTATAATTTGGGCATTTTATCTTATATTGTCAGTAACTTTTGAATCCTTGAGGCAGTTTTGAACTCAATATCCTTTCTTTAACAATATATTTTTGGTGCAGTAATTCGTGTACTGCCTATACCACATGCTTACTGTTGTTCTTTCTGTCTGGGGAGGCCAAGGTTCTGACGGCTTTCTCCCTCTGCTTCCGGAAGAAGATCTTCATATACGTTATAGTAACAAGTTATATAGATTTTTGTTTTCCAACATAAAACTTCTTGTTTCTACTGTTATGTCTTGTCCATTTCATAGACATTAGAAGCAAAGAAGTTCAATGTCTTAGTTACTTTTCTTGTTGCTGAGACAAAATACCTGATGCCACAGTCAAGGGAAGAAAGTCTTACTTGGCTCACGGTTTGAAGAGGTTTCAGTCATAATCAGCTGGCTTCAAAGCAGGGTGGCTCGGCAGCGGGTTATCACAGAGTAGAGCAGTCCATGGCATCCACAAGGTTGCAAAAGTCACAGGGAAAAAGACAAGACCCTTTCTGTACCTTATATTGTATGCAGGCTACAAGCCTTAGGGCGGGTGTAGCACTCACATCCTTCATCCTAGCCAGAACTATGGCAAACGAATCAGTGGGTAGATTTACTAATCACACACCCTTACTTGTCACATCACACACTCTAGACTCAGCCTCCCCTGGAAAGCCTACCCTCCATGACTCATGAGGCTTTGGGAGGACATCTAGAGGCCAGCCATGACATTCAACTTGCTCCATCATTTTGCTGATTGTGTCTCAATCTCTTCTTTTAAATGTCTCATTGTCCTATCAATTATAAATGTCACTAAAATTTTATTCTGGAGGCAGCAGTCTACTGTGTAGATATATATTTTTCAACTTTCAGAATAATGTACTCTCACATATTATTCCTATTAATTTTGGAATATCATAAGATGTTTCAAATAACTCATAAATAAAATGTTGGTTTTTCCAGTTCATCATATGTAGAATATATTTGCAGTATAGGCATTTTTTTTTACCACATTCACTTGGGAAACTTCAGTCTTTAAATCTTTGTTAACTTTTCTTAAAATGGAAAATAACACCTCATTCACAGTATTTGGCTACAACATAATATTGCATATATCTAATACTAAACAGTATATGTAGTATTTAATAATGCACATGTTGAGTGAAGGATGAGAGTATATCATGCATTTTGGGGAAGAGGTTCACTTTTGAATGTGGCAATTAGCATGCCTTCATTCAGAAAGAAGAGGTCTTTTTCTTTGCTGTCTTCAAACCTACGCATAGAATAAATTGTTGTGGCAGCTCTGGATACACCATGGTGTACACCTAGCAAAGTTTCCTACATATTTTATTCTTCCATTTTGTATCATAAGCATGAGAACAACTTTGTATAATGCTACTAACGCACAAGTCAGTAGCAACAAACAGTATATTATCTATGCAGAGAATTTTCTGAAAACACTTAAATTTACATTGCTGTTATGCTTTGTTTCTACATGTTCTCTGAAAACATTTAAATTTACATTGCTGTTATGGTTTGTTTCTACATGTTCTCACAAAGCCTCACATGATTACAGTTTTTTTGTTTTTTGCTTTTCTTGAGGTGATTGATTCTAGAATGTGTGATTGTTTCTTAGTGTGATGGTGGGATTAAGGGTACTGGGATTAAGGGTGGATGATTACTGAATCAGTCCACTGATTGAATTGTCACTACCCTAGAGATCCCAGTAGAGTGGATACAATAAAAGGGACAGGAAAAGGTTTATCTCTTTCCTCCACTGTTGTTTTTGTTGTCTTATGCTGTCATTGCTCCTTTGTCATGTACCACTCTGCCTTGGAGCCAGTCTATTATGAACTGAAACCTCTACAAATTGTGAGCTGAATAAACCTTTCCCCTCTTTAACTTTGGGTGTTGAATATTTTGTCTCAGCAATGAGAAAAGTAACTAAGACAATAGCTAATATTTTAGAAAATCAATTTTGAAATGTGAATGTTGAGAAACTGAACCCGAGATAGCTGAGCCCAAGCTAAATCCATTCTCATCGGGAAAGGTAGTTTCACGCTCAAACTAAGCAAGTTTGTTCCTCTGTAACCTGAGACTTGATATGTAGTTACTCTCATTGATCTTCATAAATATTAATTTATTATTTACTGCCTTTTTTTGTCTTTTTGAGACATGGTTTCAGTACGAAGTTCATACTGGACTTGAACTCACTTTTTAGCTCAAGTTGGCCTCAGACTTGCAGCGATCTTCCTGTCTCAGCCTCCAGAGTGCTGGAATTACAAGCATGCACCACCACACCTGGCTGCTATTCTTATCATCAATTATTTCCCTGTTTTAAAAACAAGATTGCAATATGTTGTGTTGTTCTGCCCCGCTTTTCAGGGCTGGAAGAATCCTCCTGCCTCATCTGATTAGGTGCAATTTCAGGCATGTGCCACTGTACCCAATTTAAACTACTTGTTCTCAGTTTCATTTATTCTCTTCCTGGGTGTGCATAGGTGCTCCTGTACAGATGCATAATAGTTGATTCAACACTACATTAACCGAAATGATAAGTCTGTGCCGTATTTATCTTTGAGATATTACCTGTCTCCAACTTGAGCTACAATTTTCATTATTGAGACCTGATATATTTAAACATATAACACCAAAACCAGTGGACATCTATTTTTGACTGTATTATTTTCTGAACTAGAATCTCCAGAGACAATCAAAAAGTGGTAATTGTAATGAAAAAGAAAACATATTCAGGGAGTCTTAAGAGGTCGTAAAAGTCTCTCAGAAAAATCATTCAGACAGTGCAATGGAGAAAGGGAGATTTATCTTCTGTATTTTTCTTTTTCTTTCCAGAGATTCGGCACAGTTCTGGAAAACAAATTTGAGTCATCCATTATGATGCCTCAAACGTCTTGAAAATAATGAAAATGCCTCCTAGATTCTGGCAAAGAGGATAACTTCAGATTTCCTGTGCTGCTGTCGTGGTTTCTTTTTTCTGTTCTCTATACTTGTTTCTTTGAGGAATTAGGAATGGGAGACTAACGGAGTAATGCTGGTGTCACTGAAAATTGACAATTGGGCAATTATTTGTGATTAAAGCACATGAAATGGAGGGGATTAAATTCCAGCTTTCTCCTGTGCTTCTCCTTTAAGAACAGAATATATCACCTGCAATCGTGAGGCAAAGAGATGAGGCCAGAAGATCGGTTTTCATACAGTTGATAGAAAGTGAGCCTGACAAAACGATCTGCACAGATAATGCATTGTTCTTTTCATGCTGCAGGCAAATCTATCACATTTACCACAACTGTTTACTTTTTGCTAAAGTTTTCAAAACAAAAAAAGACGAAATCTCTCAGTATCCTTTTTCTGTACACAAGAACATAGACTCCTAGAAATGTTTTGTACAGAGAAAAAAAAAACCTCACAGCTTTACTTTTTATAAAATTTCAACTTCATTTTCTCTTACAGTAAAGTCAAGCCCTTCTTCATTACCAGTTTATATTTCTAAATCTGTAAATTGTGCACCATTCTGCATATCTTATAGCTTCTGATGTTTCATTGCTAAGGAGGAATGATAAAATAGATTACACACAGTTATTAACAAGCTGAAATCAGATTTTAATAGTAATAACTTCAAACATATCCAAAGAAAATATGAGAAGTTACGAAAAGAGAGAAAACTAGAACATATGTTCAACCATAATAAAACTGACTATGAGTGTGTGGTAGAGTTGTTATTAAAAACTAACTTCAAAAATAAGCTTACTTGCAATCAGTCAAAAACAGTTTTAACATCAATTTGCATACTTAAAAGCATGCTGTTAATTTCATGTGCTCACATGTTAATTTGATTGAACTGTAAAATATAATTTATGCAGATGTATTTATTTTTTTATAAATCAATCATTGCAAAAGTTGAATCATATAAAGTAACCTTTGAGAAAAGACAAAATCATTGATACACTCAGATTCAATGGCTATTATTAAAATATCACTATAAGTGAAGCAAGAACACAAAATTGCATCAAATATTCAGATTATGACTAGAAATTCCTCCTGTCATAATTGTATTCAAGTTCCAATTATTTGTTTTGAGATTTAGAAACTACAGGTATTATAGAATTTATGTACTTATATTTCACAGCAAAGTTTTCTTTCACTATGAAGCTTAGTTACTAATAATGCTATTTATTGTTAAATGATTAGTGTTATTAAAGGATTTTTTAAATCTGAAGGCTAATAAGAAATGATTGACATAATTAGCCAGTGCATTCAAACAACTAAAGCAGAAAATCTGATTAATTTTCTATAGTTTCTAGAATACATTAAGTAAAAGAAATTAATGATTTTCATAGAATCTGGTTTGAAATCTTCCCACAAAAAATAATGACAAGTTTTAATGGACTATGAAAATGCCTTGTTGTAAGAGGATTAGATACATTTGTCTCTTATCTTGAATAGTGAAATATTTAAAGTTTTTCTACAACAGTGATATTAGTAATGAATTAATCAGAATATTTGCAGCTATTATCTAACAATACTAGATATTTAAGTAGAGAAAATGAATAATTAAATTAAGAAGCACTAAATAAAATCTTCCCCTTTTATACACCATCATCGGTATCATGATTACCAAGTTTCCATTAAAAGTAAAATAGAATATTTTTCAAGAGATGGAAGTTTTTGCAAAGAAGGAAATTTCAAGAGTTAAGTGATATCTTAATATTAAATATGTCATAAATTAAAAGACATTATATTTACAGCAAACAATGATGGCAAGAGTATAAAAATAATTCAAAAGGAAAACAGGACACCCCAATTGTACACAAAAAAAAACTTCCCTGGAGGCTCATGCAGTTTACATTTCAAGGATCTTCATTTGAGCAGATCTTTCCAGGTCTTGTAGTTAATTTTGAATTTATATTTGCTAGTCCAAAGCATGCCAGATTGGGTATCTTTAGTTCTGAGGAGTAAACTTAGATCTGATGTTAAGGATGTTAATGGACATATGTGTTTATATACTAAGAAAGAGAACAGGAAAAAGAATGTCAAAGAGAGGAAGTAGACAGGGTAAGAATATTCAATCAGGGACTGATGACCCTCATGTGGATACTGCACTGTAATGATGTTGCTAGATTTTTATCATTGCTGTTTTTTCAGATTTGGCATATATTTGTACTTATTTTTTACAATGAAAATAGAACCACTGTATAATTCAGCTTTGTTGCTATTTTTCCCTTTTCAGTTATTTTTTTTTATAAAATGAAATTCTGTTTGCATTCTATCATTTATGTTAGCAAAGCATGCAAGTGAAGTAAATATTGGGATAAGTGTTAAAATAGTTGCATATCTCTAAATTTGCAAGTTTACAAAACAAAGCGATTTTTTTTAACATTGAAAAAGAAGAGTGAAAGAAATAATGTAGAGGTAACTCTTCATTCATTCAGACTATATATGAGCTAATTGCTCATCTGTCAAAGACTACTTAAATTGACATTAATGAGAATGAAGTTACCTCTGTGCTGGTGTTAATTAGCTTGATGTTTTCTTCTAATGCCTGGACAGTGTGACCAACCTCCTAGGGCACAACCTCCCTCATAGCTCCTGTAATATAGGAACTTGTATGTCACATCACTGCTCAACAGCAATTCGCAGATACCTGACTAATGAAAAGTAGACATGGATGGTTTTAATACACTCAGCCATCTTTCCTTTTTGTTGTTCATGAGGGTTTTTGATAATTTTTATGATACTACCATTGACTAATAATTGTTTTAAATTTACACATCTGCATATATACCGAGTACAATCATGCTACACCTAGAACGAAGTACATGGGGAATTTAAAATAAAGGAAATAATGTTATGCTTCATGAAATTATTTTTAGATATGTCTGAAATATGATCTCTTTTATTGTATGTGGTTGTATGGAGTAAATTTCTTGAGATTTATGATTTGGGAAATTACAAGCATCACATGTAAGACTGTTTTCCTTCTATTTTTTAAATGATAGTGAATTAATTTTGCCTTTGCTAATATCTAAAGATAAGTATGCTTTAATCGAGACTGGGGGTAATAAATACTAATGCCATACAGTGAAGGATATGTATTCTTCTGTGTAAGTACACCAGCCAAAAACAATCATCTGTAAATACTGACATATTTATTCTTCAGTTACACCTAATAGTCCTAATAGTTCTAATAGCCCATGATTTCTGGATGCTCACAGAAACCTTGAAAAACCTGACTACTCGTTTTTAATACTATGATCCTTTTTTTGCTACAAAACGTATGTTCTACATCAAGTGGCAATATTTACCAACTTCAAACATACCTCATACATTCGCTGATGTAGGCATTACCAAGAGATTTGTCCTTGGCCCAAAATGATTTGCCAATCATTGATCTATTGAAGGTCTGTCTTCGCACTTTGATAAACTAATACATCATTTGAAAATTTTTCCATGGGCCTGGTAGATGGTAGAACATTTTTAAAATTAAATCTTCCAAATTTATACCCTAATCCTAGATACCTTTGATATAATGAATAAGGTAAGCTAGCTTCCTTTGATGCTAGTATGATTTACGGAATAGCTACTCTTAAGGTGGAGAGATTTTTTCTCTTTATATTGACCTCCTCTAAAAGTACAGAGATTTCCCCTGATTAATTAAAGAGAATAGAAATTCAGAGGATTAAAGAGAAGAATTAAAGAGAAGAATTCCGACCACATTTTCTAAATTCACTGATGGTGCGATCCACAAGTTGCTGAATGTAGACATACACGGGGAATGTCAGCTAGGAGCAGAGAGAGGCTCTTTACTTACAACCAACAAGGAAATAATGAACATACCCCTACACCGGGGTGAAGAAGGTTCTACCGACAACCTGAATAGGCTTGGAAGTGAATTCATTCAAAGGACCTGCAATCCAGGACATATCTTAATTTCAGACTTTAGAGAATTTACACTCAGAAAATAGATAATCTTTCTCACATTTTACACTTACAGAATTATCATATTATAAATGGATATTGTTTGAAGCAGCTAAATTTGTGGCAAATTGTTATTCAGCAAAAGAAAGTTAATGCTTCTCCTTCGAAAAATAATTAAATTTTTAAATCTTTCAATGAAACTTGAGTGTGCTTTCTTTTATGCTTTCATACTTCTTTTGTGCTGACTAGAAAATCATAGAATAGAAAGGATATACCTATTTCACATTTATAGTCCACATTCACTACAATATCCAAAAGGAGATGTTTAAGTTAACATATTGGAACAAATTTTTGTAAATACTGCATTTAATGTTATTAACTCCTTCCACATTCAATGTTGCCTGAGAGAGAAAAATCTCCATTCTAAGTCTCAAATGGCTAAAATAGTGTAGTCCCCCAACTGGTCAAACGATTTCTCTCATGTAATGTACATAATCTTATCATGCATGAAAGATGTGAATTTTAGATAAACCCCTAAATGATGCTCCACAATACCTACTATTCTCAACACATATACCATCGATATTCATTCTGTACACTCAGGGTTTAATTATGTAGAGTTCATTTTAACCTTTACATGAAAGCACAAATAGTCTTGGCAAATGTGACCAATAAGGTTAAACAGGTAATTCCATTTAAAGGATGAAAATATATGAAATTTTTTAAAATATATATTTTAATTATTTTTTTGTAATTTTTCTAGTGAAATTATAAAAAACTCATTTCTTAAATTTCTTATATTGTTTTCTATGCTTCACTTTCACATAAATGTTTTATAAATCAATTGTAAAAAGTACAAAAAAATCAAATTTGGTACATTGTGATAAATTGTGGAATGTGATAAACTGTATTACTAAATGTGATAAAGCCTATGTTTAAAGCAAAACTACTGAGTTATGGTAAAATTTTATTTTCAAATCTTTGCGTATTTTCATTATAATATTATAATGATGGCTCAAAATGAAAATACTTTTACCCATTTAACAATGTACTTGGTATAATGCATTCATGATTATCAAGCTGAAAAATTACACTGGTCATTCCTCTTTTATGTTGTGCTTGTTATATACAAGAATCAGACTTCTTTTAATCATTTCATATGTAAAGTATTTCTGAATGACTGAAAATTAAATACATATTAAGCAATTTCAAAATATTCATGAAAAAATAATCATAATCATATATTGGAAAGTTAATCTGATGTCATTGCAGTACACTGCCAGACTTTCCCATTTTCAACAAATCTGGGCCCTTCTGCAGGACAGGCTGTATTCTTTTATAATCTTCAACATTTTACACTTTCCCACTCTTATTTTCTTTCTATTTTTCAAAGTCCTACAGATTCTC
>RJWT010022738.1:0-17060 GCA_004365215.1 Cuniculus paca | reverse complement strand
AGGATGCTACAGAACAAGGAAACCAAAATTCTGACGGGCATGGAGAAAAAAACTCAAGAAAATACTAGTAAACTGAATTCAAAAACACATTAAAAGAATGATTCACCATAACAGTATGGGATTGATCCCTGGGGTGGAGGAGGGTTTAGCCTGTACAAAAACAGTAAGTGTAATAGACCACATAACAAAATGATGGATTCTTCTGATTTGGGATAAAGAGAAAGTTCGGTATCTACACATCTAGTTTGGGGAAAAGGACAAAGACTGAACTCTGCAGACTGATAGTTGGTCTTTATCTGATCTTACTGGTGGACCCCAGTTGCGAGAGAAACTGCACTCCGAAGGGTCAGGGCTGAGTTAGACACAGGTCAAAGTAACCTTTTAAAAATATTTAGTGACAAAATGTAACACTCATATGAAACACTGTATTTTTCTCCTATTGAAGTTCTGGCAACACTGTGACATGTGGTACATCAGTTATGGTGACAGATTGTTGGCAGGAATTATCTACATTGGAAAATGATAGAAAATTACACCGAGAATGAATAGAAATACTTGTTTAAAAACACAAGTGAGGTGCAGTCTCCTTCCACCAGCTCGGTCGCTAGGATTTTTCCCGCCCCTCTCCGGGATGTGATCTTCCTGTTCCCGCTGTTCTCTCCTGAAGCCCCGTGCAGAGTATAAATGTAGAGTTTATAAATGTAGAATTTATACTCTGCATTTTCCATGCCACTTAAGCTTTTTACATCTCTCCCATTTTCGGAGCAAAGGAGCCTTTTAAATTGCTCTTTCCGCTGGCTTACTCACTACTACTTGCCCCTTTTCAGAAACTCATGTATTGTCCTACAGGATTTTTTTTTTTTGCAAGTTTTTGAGTATTAGGTTGCTTCTAATATGAGAAACGGTGGCGTGTGCTACCTAGAGCTGCTTTTAATCTATGAGCTGCAGCATCTGGGAGCATAATACAGGAGTTAGCTGGAGGGACTAAATCCAGGTTCTTAATTGGGCTTGACTACTGATCTTAGTGTTTTGTTCCTTTTTGTAATGGGCGTGTGTAGGAGAATTTTCCCCCCATTAAAAAAAGTGGAAAAGTTTCAGTGGAAGGGAAAAGCAATAAGGTGCCATTCTAACCCGGCATTAGAAGCCATGATTTCCTTTCCTGGCCTTTCAGACTCCTCCCCACCACACACTGAAGCTGCAAAGGCACAGCGGGAAGAATGGAAAATGTTTATAGGAGGCCTTAGCCGGGACACCACGAAGATCTGAAGGACTGCTTTTCCAAATTTGGTGAAGCTGCAGACGGCACTATGAAGTTAGATCCTATCACGGTGATCCGGGCGGGGGGTGGTTTGGCTTTGTGCTATTTAAAGAGCCCGAGAGTGTAGATAAGGTCACGGATCAGAAAGAACATAAATTGAATGGAAAGATGATTGATCCTAAAAGAGCCAAAGCCATGATAACAAAAGAGCCTGTTAAAAAAAAGTTTTGTTGGTGGGCTTTCTCCAGATACACCTGAAGAAAAAATAAGGGAGTACTTGGTGGTTTTGGTGAGGCGGAATCCATAGAGCTCTCCACGGACAACAAAACCAGTAAGAGGCGCAGATTCTGCCTTATAGCCTTTAAAGAAGAAGAACCAGGGAAGAAGATAATGGAAAAGAAACACCACAATGCTGGCCTAGTAAATGCGAAATTAAAGTAGCAATGTGGAAGGAGCAGTACCAGCCACAGCAGCAGTGGGGGTCAAGAGAAGGATTTGCAGGAAAAGCTCATGGGTGAGGTGTCATCAGAATCGTTTACTCAATCATTCCATGTGCAACTTATCCCCAACGGGTGGTGAAGCAGTGTTTTCCAATTTGAAGATTCATTTGAAGGTGGCTCCTGCCACCTGCTAATAGCAGCTCAAACTAAATTTTTTGTATCAAGTCTCTGAATGGAAGTATGACATTGGGTTCCTCTGAAGTTTAATTCTGTTTTCATTAAAAGAAATTTGCTTTAAAAAAAAAACACAAGTGAATAGCTTAAGGGAACTCACAGATACTTTTTAAAAACTTTATTATATAAGGTATAGGCAAAGGAAATTAAAAAGAGCCAAAATGAGCATTTGTTAATATGACAGTTTCCAAAATTTAAGAGGCCTACGGAATTTGAGTTATAATTATCTTATGTAATTCTTGTATCTATTCTGGGAGATAGGAACATGGCAAAACAGTTTCTAACACAGATTTCAATTAGTGAGGCTATAATTAGGTGGAGGCTTAATCAACACCCACTTAACTCTTTCCTTAACTTGTTGATTAGCTTTATTATCACTTGTCCACCAGAGGACATATTTGTGCTCACTTCTGGATTCTGGTTCCTTTGACTGTCAGTCTAAAGAGTATCAAATAAGTGACTTGAAATTAATATTTAATATACTTGAGATAATTTTCCATATATTAAAAAACCAACATAATAGCTGTAGTGGAAGAAAGAATGTTATCAGATGTAAATACTTGATACTTCTTCATATAATTAGAAATTGGTGGGAACATTAAAGACAGTTTTAAAAACGAGAAGCATCATGAATCATGTAGATTTCTTAAGTTATATGAGCTCAATGGGCAACTCACCTTTCTTTTTAATTTGGCAGTGGAAAAATAGGTCCAAATAGGCAGTGTGTTAAAAGGTAAAGGCAAAAGTCACACTTACAGATATGAACCATTGTTTTTGCCTTCTCTGATTTGTGGCTCTCGATGACCTACAGTCCATAAGAGGTAGCCCTTGGGACAACAGATCACTAATCAGGGAACCAATCATTTATAGAGGACACTGTTTTAATGCTAATTTTTTAAAGTTTATTTTTAACCTTTGAAAAACAATGCTTAATGACATTCACTTTGGAGCACCTACTGTTAATGGCAGAGTGACTATAATTATGTCTCTCCACAGTGAAAGGAAGGTGACAATAAATAGAAACACAAGCATAATAAAAATAGATCAGTTAGCACTCATATACAACACAGAAGAAAGGTATGGAAATTTAGAAGTAATTCTTCTGGGTATTTTTAATTTTTCATGAAAAAATGCCTTCTTATAAGCCAAACTTTTTTTGTTTTGGACAATCATAATTCATATTATTTCTACTACAAATAATACGTGAACTTCTCACACTTTTTACAATGCATGTATGATAAGCTCTTCCTTCTATAGGTTGCATTATACTAATGAAATATTCAAACGTGGACTGTTTGGAAGCATGATGCAATTGCATTAGATGTGCAGGGGCTTACGTTTGAAATCTTTCCTCCTTTAGCTAAATGGAAATCCAGAACAATAATTATTAATTTTCAGCAGAGACTTTTTTTCTGAAAAAATATGACAATAAATTAAAATTGAAAGTTACATATGAAGAACAACAAATGCACTAAATTTATTTTCTAATGTTTCTTATTATTAACTGATCAAAGTACTATTTATAATATTGGATGAGTCAAAACTACATTAATTAAGGAAGAATTTTAGGTTTTTCATAACTTGGTCAATCTGATTCCTCTGGAAACAAGATACCAAAATAAAATTAAAAATGCAAAGATGTTACCAAAGGGGTAACATCTAAAGGAAAGAAGGTGAGGAATAAGTGTGGGTTAAGCAATTCTACAGCATGGGAAATGAGAGAAGAAAGAGGTTGATTGGATTGTGAGAGGGTCAAACCAGTGTAGCCAGAAAAAAGTTTTCCATAAGGCACCAGGAAACCCTGAACAGTTCACTCCACAATGGGGTTCTCATTTGGGGCAGGAGTGTCCCAGTATTGCAGTCACACTCAAATAAAATCAATATCCTTGCAAACATTTGCCAAAAGAAAGTTCATATCATTTTCTAATATTAACATCAGAAAAATGTACCTCTAGGCAATAAGCATTTGTAGATGTAACTTGTATTTTATTATAAAGTTACAGAGGACTTTCTCAACAGAAAGACAAATTTACAAATCCTAAATGTGAACAACTGAAAGGACACTTTCAAATTGAAAAACTAAAGGTGAAATAAAAAACTGACAGTCATAATGACATTTTAACATACTTCTGATAGCTGATGTGTCTTTCAAGGGCAAAATTTAGTAGAATGTATCAGATCTTTTAAAAAAATTCAATAAATCTGAACTAATTATTATTTAAATACTAACTTGTAACAAATGTAACAGAGTGTACATTTTCCAAGTTCACTTAAAATTACCTAAACATATTCGCTAAAAGTTTATAGCATGGTGGTATGAACATAGCTTCACGGTATTCTGTTGCTCAGTATGAGTACTAACTGTAGCGGTAGAAAGAAGGTAGACGCCAAATAACACAAAGGTAACGTGATGCTAGTGATTACCTCTTTCACCAAGATGAAGCAACAGAGACCAGATTTAATACTGCTCCTGAAAACCAGAAATTCTACAATACCTATGAAACAAAAGTTCTGAAGACTGGGTATCAGGAAATGAAAAATAGTGCCTGTGTAAAAGCGGGAACAATGAGGTGAGCCCTGTGATTGATTTGCTTAATGTAGCGATAAAGTTTAAAGTCTGTACAGCACAGTGCGGGAGTCCAGGTGGAGACTGGTGGACTCTGAGTTCAGGATGCTTTAGAGTCCTTGAAGCATCAGAGAAGACTGAGATGCGTTTGGAGAGAATTCCAAGTACACACTAAAGATTGCACATAAGGCTTCCTCAGAGGACTGATCAAGACATATGTGTGAGGAAACTGACCAAAGCTAGAGAAAGAACAACACACACCCCTCAACTCATAATGGGGTTATGTCCAGATAAATCCATCAGACAACATGTTAACTTAAAAATGCATCTAGCACAGCCAATATACTAAATGTCACAGCATAGCAATACCACACACAGTAGGGTGTCACTTACTCACCTCCTGCTCATGCAACAGCCTGGGAGCTGTCGTTCTCGGTCACTGCACAGCATCTCAAGAGGATAGCAGAGGGAATATTGATAGCCCGGGAGAGGATCAAAATTCAGGGGCTTGGGCTGTAGCTTAGTGTTGGAGACTGTGATTAGTATGTGTGAGGATATGGATTTGAGCCTCAAAACCACAAAAAATTCTAAGTATGTGTTACTACTGCAATATTATAAAGCTTGAAATTTCTAACTAAATCACTGTCAGTCAGCAAGTGAGTAAGGGAAACAATGCCCTACACTTACCTGGGAAAGTGCAAAGTCCCTTAATTCTGGGGCATTAAAGAAAATATTCAAGAATCTTGCCTAAGTACTGGAAAATAAGTATTCCTAGACTTTACAAAAAGTGTGCTTCACAATATCTAATTCCAATGAAGAATTACAAGGAATACAGGGAGTCAACAAGATACAACCCAATGTTAGGAGGAAAGTCATGTTGAATTGACCCAGACCTGTAGGGCTTTACAATTAGCAAGCAAGAATACATAGCTGTTCAGTGTGCTCAAAACTTCCAATGACTAAGATGAAATGGAGATGAAATAGTATAAGATAGAGAAAGCATTTCAAATAACTATATCATGCTATATGATTAATGACTCTTTAATTTGATTTAAAAAAGTATTTGCCATATCTTTAATGAATGCTGGGTTACTGAACTGTGCCCTTCAGTGTTGAAGAATAAGGAAATAATTCCTAAAATCACCATTTCAGTTTAGTATTAGAGGCAATAGTCAATGCAAGGAGCCAAAAAAAAAAAAAAGAAAAAGAAAGAAATGAATGAACGAGAAGGCAGTGACTGATAAAGGATAACTAGATATATACCTACATGTAAATGTACATACATCATAGATATTTAAAAAGGGGTAACAAAATAGTTATTGGTGAGAGATAGTACTATCACATGAATAGAAAAACCCAATAGAATTCAAAATTTAGTAAGTTAATGAGCTAACAAATATAATTTCTACTACACTTGAAACAAAAATATAATTGTGTTCTACACATCAGCAGCAGACAAGAAAACTCAAAATGGTAGCATTTGCCTTAACCATAAAAATGTGAAGAATAAAATATCAAAATACATTCCAGGTGATATTGTTCTAAGAATAGAAAGACTCAGTATCACAAAGCTGATCATTTTCTCCAACTGATGGGTATCTGAGTCCATTTATGACACTGTAACCAAGTGTCCGAGACTGAATAGTTAATGCGGAGCAGGAATTTACTCCTCACCAATGTGAGAAGTCAAGCTCAAGGTGTCATAGAACGGTGCTCTGAGGATGTTGTTACCTACTGCAGGCTGGTATCTTCTTCCTGTCCCCCACAGGGAAGGACACAGTGGTCCTCACACAGGGAAAGGAACAGAGATGTGAAAATAAGACTCAACCAACTCCAATGTCTTTATGAAGACATCGATGTGTAAGGAAAGTGGAATCCTTGCTATTGACCTAAACATCTTCCTTGAAAGACCCTGCTTTCCAACAGTGCTGCAGTAGGGCAGCCATTTTCAACACAGGAAAATTTAGGGGACACATTTAGACCATAGCTGCTGAAAAATTCACTATGCTTTCGCTGAAAATGCTATTTTCATGTGTGTGTGTGCGTGTGTGAGTGTACATGCATGTGTGTCTGTGTATGTGTGTTCTAAAATGTATACAAAAGAATTAAGAAAATTATCAAAGAAACACAAGACACAGTGCCAGACAATGAGGCCAATGGAACAGAAGGCAGAGCAAAGAAAAAAATAAATACATCTGCCTTCTTGTGAGTTAGGACTAGGGGAAACTATAGTCACTCCACAAATGATCATAGGTAAACTGGATATTTTCATGGAAAAAGTTCTACTCCTAATCATGAATATGCATTACAGGTAAAACTATCCATGTTTTTACAAGAAAATTGAAAATCATGATCTTGAGGTAGGCAAAACAACTTTTTTAGATGTTATGCCGAATTTCTATTAATAGAGAGAAGTGGATGTATTGTTAACAATATGTTAATAAGAGCAATGGAGTAAGATCAGCCACCATAGGCCAGGAGAAGCAGCCAGACATGCTCTGTGCACCTGTCAGCTGCCATCTAGGAGGCTTCCTTCCTGCAAGCAGCCAGCACAAGCAGGGAGAAATAGCCAGACATAGCCCTGCTCACTCGTGGCCATCTGGGAAGCCTTGATGTGGCCACACAGGTCTGGAGAAGCCTCCTGTGCACCCCACTGTCTCCCTGGGAACCCCAGTTCAGAGAAGCCCAGGTGCATGGCCCATTCCCCTATGCCACAGATGGGCACCCAATGTGGGAAGTGCCTGGGACCCAACTGACTTGTTGGGAGGAACCCAGGAAAAAGTCAAGATGAAAGAACAAAAGGCAATCTCAGATCTCCAGTCCACACAGAGCACGTCTGGGAAACATAGAAGTTGGAAATCACACACCTGAAATTTCTGAGAGAATAGCAACTGAAGTAAAGAAACTTCATGAGGCTTTCAAAGTAATCAGATCAGAAGTAATATATCAGGTAAAAGAAGAAATGACAAACATAATGAAAAAATTGCTGAGCACATCTAAAGAAGACATAGATAAAAAAGAGGAGAATAGGAAAATGATGGAAACTTTGAATTAACAATATAAGAGGGAATTTCAATGCATGAAACAGATTCAAAGAGATATGCAGGAAATTAAAAATGCCATCGAAAGCTGGCAAAACCACTTGAATGAAACTGAAGATAGACTTTCAAATCTTGAAGACAGGATTGCAGCTAGCAATCACAAAAGGAAAGATTTCTTGAAAATAACAAGGAACCAGGAGATTACAATTCAATGGCTGCAAGACAAAGCAAAGAAAAATAATTTAAGACTGATAGGTGAAAAAGCACAAAAGACATAAAAAAACTATTTATAGAAGTAGTAACAGAAAATTTCCTAAGCATGGGAAAAGGACCTGAAATACAGGTAAGTGAGGCATATACAACTCTAACTAGCCATAACCAAAATAAATCTATACCCAGGCATATAATAATCAAGATCCCAGAAATTCAGCACAAAAACAGAATATTAAGGGCTGTTAGAGAAAAGAAACAGATCACATCTAAGGAAAACCCATCAGAATCATGGCAAACTTCTCAACACAAACTGTCAAGTCAAGAAGAGCTTGGAGTAAAGTGTTTCAACTCATGAGATAAAACAACTTCCAACCCAGATTGATGTACCCTGCAAAGTTATCTTTCAAAATCAATAGTGAAATAAAATACTTCCATGATAAAGAACAACTGAAAGAATTCATGACCATCAAGCCAACCCTACAAAGAGTGCTGAAGGATATTCTAGAGAGAGATAAAGATGACCATAGTTCCAGGAACAGCAACAGAGGGGGATCACCAAGTAGTGTAGGCAACTGAACAAACAGGAAAAAGTAGGGGGCCAATCGCAGGAGGAAAGCATGGCAGAGATAAGCCTGTGCATGTCAGTCCTAACCATTAATATAGATGACCTCAAGTCACTAATAAAAAGAAGCATGGGAATAGTGGATCGGGATACAGGATCCATCAATATGCTGTATACAAGAAATACATTTGACTTGAAAGAAAATTCATGGACTAAAGGTTGGAGAAGAAAAGGCAATACTCTATGTGATGGCAACCCAGAAAAAAGCTGGGGGTAGTTTGCCCATCAATCGCAAAATGGATAAGAAAGATACGATATTTTTATACAATGTAAAGATGCTATAAAGAAGGATAATCTTGAGGCTGTTATAGGAAAATGGATGCGACTTGAGATCATACTCAGTGATAAAATTGTTCAGAGTCACATGGATGAACATCATGTTGTCTCCCTACTATAAAAAACTGAAGGAGTTAGTGGGATCCAAAATGTACAATAGATATTGTGAAAGTGAAAGGAGAGGAAACATCTAAAAAGGGAAGGTGGTAGCCATTGCTAATTTCCTGTTACCTTGTTTTTGAAGTCCTGTATTGATTTCATTGTTTTGCTTTCTTTGGTTTTATTCTGTCTTGTTTTGTTAGATACTACTATATATGATCGTATGGGCAGCTATTTTGAAGATAAGATATATTATGGTAGCCATTGTCGATTTCCTATTATCTTGTTTTGAAGTCCTATATCACTCTCATTGTTTTGCTTTGACTGGCTTTATGCTGTTTTATTTTGTTTGATTTTATTCTTTTTAAAAGAAAAAAGGAATAAAAAAATCCAGTGTTTTACATATATCTGGCAAAGAAAAACATTACAATATATGATTAGTCAATAAAGAAAACATGAAACCCACACTCCCATTTACTAACTTATTTGTTTTAGTAATTCTTTCTAAATTTTTAAAATTTTTATTAGTCCACATTTGTACTACAGAACAATTACGTGTAACTTGAGGACCTGGCACATATACATAATATATATTAATTCTTTTTCATCCTTTGCCTCTTCCCTAACTATCTCCTCACTCCATATGTTGGTCCCTTTCCCTTTTGTGAAATATTTGTCTTCTCATTTCCTCTTATCTATCTTTTATTTAGCTGTTTGATTTATTTAGCTCTCAATTTATTTACTCTGGTTTTTTCATATAAGAAAACCTATGTAATACTTAAGCTTGCATGTCTGATCTATTTCACCTACTATCATGGTCTCAAGATGCATCCATTTTCCTACGAATGCTTTGGATAGTCCTCAAAAAACTAAAACCAGAAATGCTATTCAACACAGTTATTCCTCTTACAGGTATCTTCCCCAAAGAGACGAAAACATAATATTATGGTGATACATGCATACCCATGTTTATAGTAGCACAATTTATAATAGCTCAACCTTGGAAGTGGCCTTACGTCCATCAACAGATGAATGGTTAAAGAAAATGTGGTGTTTACACACAATGGAATGCTGCTTTGCAGTTTATGGACTTCCCCAAACATTTTACAGAAAATAGTATTGAAATGGCAAATAAGCATTGAAAAAAAAAGTTCAAGTTTTTAGTAGTCATCATAGAAATATGAGTTTAAAAATAACCATTGGAAGAGCTACAATGGAGATTACAGAATACCAAATATTACTGAAATATAGAGGAACTAAAACTCTTTAAAATCTAATGAGAATAAAACATATTTTGCAACTGTACTTTGAGTCATATCTAAAAGAGGTCCAGAATAAAATCTAATGAAGAGTCTGTTTATTTAACCACTTTGCAGAACAACGTGGTAGTATCCATTGAAGTTTTGCATGTAAAAAATGCTTCAGCCAGTCCTCATCCTTTCATGCATGTGGAAAGTTCATACTCATAGATATATTTCCTGGAAGACATAAGCCATATGACTCAGCATGTATTAATAATCCCAAATTGAGATACATTAAAATACAAAAATCAGACAATAGTCATATAAACACTAATTAAATAAAGTTAGATAAAGCTGGTATATATAACACTCAGTATTACAAGGGTAATGCTTCTCTCTCAATCTAAAACTTTAAATTTAAATGTACATTTCTTAAACTTCAAATACTATTTTTAAAATTTAATTCAGTGAATTAGTGCATGAATACAAATAAACAAATGTTGACAGAATTATAAGAGAATCTTGACTAAATATGTATTAAAATATCATAAATTGAGAGTAACTTAAGAGCAATGCTGATGCAAACATTTTTAAAAGCAATTTAAGAGACTAGAAATTTCAAGAATAATCTTTGCATAGTAGAATATATTTTATGCAATAAAAAGAAACATAATGCAATGAAAAACAATGCATAATGCAAATAATTCTGAAATAATCAGCAATATCTTGTGTGTGGAGGTGTAGCTCCATGACAGAGCACTTGCTTAACATGTGTGAGGCCTTGGGTTTAGCATCTAGCACTGCCAGAAAGAAAAAAATTAAATTCCAGAAGTTTTAAAGCCTTGTGCTGAAAAATAGGCTTCTGGTATCTGTTAATGGTCATCTAGATTAGTAAGACTAATTTTAATAATGAAAGAACTAAACACTCTGGATAAACTATTATAAGTCTTAGCATTCAACACTGAAATATATACTGAGGTTAAAATACATGAAGGACAAGACTGAAAAGGAAATAGAACCCAGGTGAATATTAATGGTAACCACCTTCCTTTTATTCTAAGAAGCATTTGAAAATCTCATTAAATTTGGTTTCTGGTTCTGATGACCTCCCAGGATAAAAGGGATATAAATCAAAACTCAGACCTGGGAATTCAATGCATCACAAAAGGAGAGAGAACTCCACACTGTTACACTCATACAGGAGCAAGAACCAGCACTGAGCCAGAGTTCTGCACATTTACAGCCTGTGTGTGTGTCCTCCGGAAAGTCCAAGGAGACTCAAGCCATAACACTGTTTTGAAGCAGCTCTGGATTACAAACACCTTTCAGAATGCAGCAGAGGTGGTTAAGCAAATCTTCTACAAATAGGCTTTGAGAGGGTCAGTGCAGGGTCAATGCTACCGAGTACACAGGCGAGAGAGGGGCAGCACCTGAGAATAGCTAAAATGACAGCTATGAGAAAGAAAGAGATGAAAATCTCCAACACTATAATAACCAGATGGAGATTATTGAAAAAAAATTAAACTGTAGTAGTTGAGTATAAAAACAAAAGCTAAACAATCTCTGAGAAAAAACTATTTTAAAACGTTTAACAAAAGCATTGAGAAAACATTGATTATTTCTGAAAATAAAGGATTAACAGAAATTTAAAGTAAATAGGAGGAGTTTGGTCACAAGTTGATTCCATTTCCCTGTAAATGTCTCAAATTTATGCTTCTTCATAGCTGAGTAGTACTCCCCTGTACAAAAACACCACATCCTATTTATCCATTCTTCAGCTGGCAGACATTTGGGTTGTTTCCAAAAATTAGCTACTACAAATTGTGCTGCTATAAAAACTGGTGCACATATATCACTGTGGTATGATGCCTTTAATTCTTTTGGAAAGATACCCAGAAGGGGAATAGCTGGGTCAAATGGGACCTCCAATTCTAGTTTTTTGAGGAATCTCCACACTGATTTCCATAGTGGTTGCACCAGTCTACACTCTTACTGACAGTGGAGAAAGATTCCTATTTCTCCACAGTCCCACCAACATTTGTTATTGGTTGATTTCTTGATGACAGCCATTCTTACTAGAATGAGCTGGAATCTCAGTGTTGTTTTAATTTGCATCCCTCAAATAACAAATGATGTTGAACATTTTTTCATATATTTGTCATTTGTACTTCTTCATCTGGGAAGTGTGCATCCAAAGCTGCCCCTTTTTGGATTAGATCTTTGAATTTGGGGGACTTGATTTTTCCCAATTCAATTATATGTCCTAGATATAATTCAGTTATATGTTCTAGATACAAGTCCTTTGTCTGAGGGATAGCTGGATGAAATATTTTTCCACTCTGTGGGTTATGTTTTCACTCTGTTGGTGATTTCTTTGGATGTGCAAAATTTTCTTAATAAGAGAGATCCCAGTTGTCAATCCTTTAAAATGTTTCCCAAGATGTTTGGGTTTTCTTCATGAAGTCTCTGCCCAACCCTATGTCTTCAAGATTTCTACTTACTCTCTCTTCCAGTAGATTTAGTGTTTCTGTTTTAATATTTAGAATTTTGATTCATTTTGACTTTAGTTTAGTGCATGGTGATAGACACAGGTCTGGTTTTAGTCTTCGACATGTAAGGAGCCAGTTTTTCCAGCACAATTTATTTAAAAGTCTTTCTTCCAGTGTATATGTTTGGCTCCTTTAGCTAACAAAAGTTGGTTGTGTGTTTGTAGTTGTGTCTGCATCTTCTAATCTGTTCCACTGATCTTCAGGTCTGGTTTTTTTTGTTGTTTTTTTTTTTGCCAGTACCATGCTGATTTTATCACAGTAGCTTTGTAGTATGATTTCAAGCCAGGGATTGTGATGCCTCCTGCCTTGGCTTTGTTGCCCAGGATTGCCTTTACTATTCTAGGTCTCTTCTGCTTACAGGTGAGTTCTAGAAATGTTTTCTGTAGTTTGATTGAGATTGCATTAAATCTGCATAACAGTTTTGGGAGTATGGCCATTTTCACTATGTTGGTTCTTCCTATTCATGAGCAAAGAATATCTTTCCATTTTCTGATATCCTCTTCAATCTCCTTTTTCAGAGTGCTATAATTTTCAATATACAGATTCTTTGCTTCCTTTGCTAGATGAATTCCTAAGCATTCCATTTTTTCGGATGCTATTGTGAAGAGTGTGGTTTCCTTAATTTCTCTCTCAGTGAGTTTGTTGTTTGTGTACAGGCATTCTACTGATTTTTAAGTGTTGAGTTTTTATCCAGCTATGCAACTGAATTTTGTTATTACCTCTAGCAGTCTTTTGATGGAGTTTTTGGAGTTTTCTATGCAGAATATCATGTCATCTGCAAATAATGATAATTTAACTTCTTCCTTTCCTATCCTTATTCCTTTTATTTTTCTCTCTTGTCTAATTGCTCTAGCTAACATTTCCAAAACTATATTGAATAGGAGTGGTGATAGTGGACATCCTTGCCATGTTCCTGAGTTTAGAGTGAAAGTTTTCAGTTTTTGGCTGTTTAGTACAATGTGGACTCTCAGTTTGTGATAGATGGCTTTTATCACATTGAGCTAGAGACTTTCTATTCAATTCTCTGTAGGGATTTTCTGTAGGGATTTTATCATGAATGAGTACATTAATTCTTTAATTCATTAATTCTTTGTATAGTTTTCTTAGTCTCAATTGCATTAATTTCTGCTCTGATCTTTAGAATTTACTCCCTTCTATGAGCTCTGGACTTGACTTGCTTTTCTTTTCTAGAAGCTTGAGGTACAGCATTAGGTTGTTTATTTGTGCTCATTCTATTTTCTTGATGTGAGAATTCATTGCTACATATTTCCATCTTAGGACCACTTTCTTTGCATCCCTCAGATTCCAGTATGTTATGTATGCATTTTCATTTAATTGTAGATATTATTTAATTCCTTAATTTTATCTATAACCCATGGGTTGTTCACGAGGATATTATTTAATTTCATGTGTTTATGTAGTTTTTGCAGTTTCTTTTGCCATTAATTTCCAATATTAGTGCACAATGGTGAGATAATATGCATGGAATAATTTCAATCCCTTTGCATCTACTTAAGCATGTACTATGGACTAATATATGGTCTATTTTAGAGAATGTCCCACATGCAGCTAAGAAGAATGTGTAATCTGATGTTGTTGGGTGGAACATCCCATAAACACCTAGTAGGTCCATTTGTTCACAGGTTTGGTTCAGTTCTGTTATTTCTCTGCTGTCTTTTTGTCTAGTTGAACTATATCTTTGTGACAATGGGGTATGAAGGTCCTCTGTTACAATTGTATTATAGCTTATTTGACTTTTCATGTCTGTTAGTATTTGTCTTATATAGTTGGGAGCTCCTTTATTTGGTGCATATATTTATGATTATTATCTCTTTCTCTTGAATTTTTACCCTAACAATCATGTAGTGACCCTCTTTATTCCTTTTTATCATTTTTGGTTTGAAGTTCACATTGTCTGCAAACAAAATAGCTACCCCTGCTTTTTTTCTGGGTTCCTATCACATGGAATATTGTTTTCCACCCTTTGACTTTCAGTCTATGAGTTTCTTTTTCAGTTAGATGTGTTTCTTATATACAGCACATTGTTGGATCCTGTTTCTTGATGCATTCTGCCAATTTAATTCTTTTAATTGGTGAATTGAGGCTATTTACATTGAAAGTTATAACTGATAAGCATTGGCTTAACTTTGTCATGTTATTTTCCTGTTGTTCTCTGTTTTTCACCCTTGTTTAATTGCTTGTCTTGCCTGTTTTTTTCTTTCTGTTGTTGTTCTGGAAATTGTAGTCATTTTTGTCTCTGTCTAGTATGTCTTTCAGTTCTTTTTCTAGAGTTGGTTTGGTGGACATGAATTTCTTCAGTTGTTCTTTGTCATGGAGGTATCTTATTTCTCCATTAAATTTGAAAGATTTTTGCAAGGTACATTAATCTGGGTTGAAAGTTGTTTTCTTTCTGGGCTTGAAATACTTCACTCGATGCTTGTGTTGACTTGAGAGTTTGTGTCAAGAAGTCAGCTATGATTCTAATGAACTTTCCTTGATAGGTGATCTGCTTGTTTTCTCTAACAGCTTTTAGTATTCTGTTTTTTTGCTGAATTTCTGGGATCTTGATTATTATATGTCTGAGTGTAGATTTATTTTGGTATGGCTGTTTGGAGTACTATATGCCTCACTTACCTGTATGTCAGTTTCTCTTTCCATGCTTGGGAAGTTTTCTGCTATTACTTCTGCGGATAGTTTTTTTTATGTCATTTGCATTGACGCCTGCTTCTTCATTGACACTTCTCAGTCTTAAATATTGTTTTTCTTTGCATCATCATGGAGCTGTTGAATTGTTTTTCATGGTATCTTTTTATTTTTAAGAGTTCTTTCCTTTCATATTTGCTAGCTGTGATCCTGTCTTCAAGGTTTGAAGGTCTATCTTCAACTTCTTTTAAGCAGTTTTGCCAGCTTTCAGTGGAGTTTTTAATTTCCTGGATATCTTCTTGAATTTGTTTTATGCATTCCATTTCTTTCCTTAATTGTTCATCAAGATTTTCATCATTTTTTCCATGCTCCTGTACTTTTTTATCTGTCTTTAATTATGCTGAGCAACTCCTTCAATAAGGTTGTCATTTCTTTCTTTACCTGAGAGATTATTTCTAATCTGATTTCCTCTATAGCCACCTGAATTTGTTTCTTTATTTCAGTTGCTATCTTCTCAGAAATTTCAGATAACTTCTAATGTCCTCTATTTTGATGTCTCCTTTACTTGTTCCAGATGGGTTGTGAATGTGAGATTGCATTTTCTTTTTCATTTTATCATTTTCACCTCTTGTTTAATATTTTGGTCTTTTCACTTCTGCTACTCTCATTTGTCCATCGTGTATGTCTTAGCAACCTACTGTGTGGCTGAAGTTCACCCAGTTGCTGTGTCCTACAGTGTAGGGGAGAGGCCAGTCACCTAAATTCCTCCTGCAGGGCCAAGTGGGTGACTCCTATATTCTTCCTAGACTGACTAGCCTAGGAGTATTGATGTGAACCAACCTTTAGCTCATATTGTTGCTGTGTCTTCAAACTATTCCAGGCCACTAGAACCACCTGTACATGGTGTGTGCCCCAGCTGGGACCCTGCAATGTCACAGTGGGTCTTGCAGGCCCAGTCTGGTTCCTCCAGGTGGGTGGAGGTCTCACTGGCACACTTGCCAGCCCACCCAGTGTCTCTGTATGGCAGAAGGACTCACCTGGGCTCTCACTGGCTCTCCAATATCCTGCAGGTGGGAGGAGTGTTCGCTGAGGCTCTTGCCAATCCACTGATGTCCTCTGCTTGGGGAGGGATTCACCATGCTCTGGCCAGTTGACTGAGGTCCTTTGGGTGGAGAGAGGGATTGCCAAGCCTCCCAACAGTCCACTGAGGTACTGCAAGTGGTAGAAGGGGTTGCTGACTCTCCTGTGGGCTGCTGAGGTTGTTAGCATTTGGGGAAGTTGCAACCAAGGCTTCCCTAGGTTGCTGAGATCTTTTGGGTGCCGGGAAGGGGCAGTTGAGGCTCCCTTTGGCTACTGATGTCTTTTGGGTGCAGGGGAGGAGCCTGTTTCTTCTTTTACACAATATTCTTTTCAAAGGCCCATTGCTATTACTGTGTGTATGCCATCACAACTTGTCTTCACTGAGTAATACTTACCCAATATCTGGCTGGAAGAGAAAGGTTTACACCACCCAGATCACTGATGCCAGAGATAACTTGTAGACAATATACTCTTCCACCAGACTTATTTGCATCAAATTATAATCACATGGTCACGATTTTCTCTGATATCATTGAGTTGTTTCCAGTGATTATGAAGTGCAATGGTGGTGATAGATGGACAAAAAATATACACATTTATCTGGTTAGCCCAATCATCAAAATGAATTGTGTCACTCGATTCTCTGTTTATTAACAACATATCAAGGCAACACCCTAGTTCAGTCTCATTGGTTCATGTATCAAGTTATCTACCCATAGTGAAAGGATGTATACAAATCAACTTTTTTTCTATTAGATCATCATGAACTTTCAACTTGAAAATAAAACTCAAGTAAAT
>RJWT010022737.1:0-17071 GCA_004365215.1 Cuniculus paca | reverse complement strand
GTTCTTGTCCTTAAGAAATTCAACACGTTCTGAAACACAGGACAGAGGAGCCGTGATTGTAAGAAGATAGTGCACACTAAAGATGGAAGTAGGTCTAGTATGAGAACAGCACCCAGCTTCAACAGACAAATAAGACAGATTTGAGTCCCATCTCTCACAATGGTCCAGTTGCCACATGGAGTGATATTTTAGGAACTGGTGACTATGATCTCATGTGTCATCCCATCTCATGATGAAAGTGTTTTCAGCTTATGCGTCATTGTTGTATTCAATGAGCCAAGGTGCTGCTAAGTTAACAGTATTCACTATTGGCTGTTTTCATTCCAGCTTTGATTTTCTAGGTTTCCTGTTTCAGCATAATTCTTATTCCAGGAGGCTTTTTTATACTGGAAACTTTGCTGTGGCCACGCTTCTGCAAAGAGGTGCTAGATCTGCAGCTGAGGGGGACATTTTTGCTGTCAACAGGCATCATTTAGGGAGGTGACAGAAGGAAGAATCAAATTGTTAACAGAGACTTCCTTTAGAAAAATGTAGAAAACAGGCACTAGAGTGTCTTTAAGAGGAAAAATAATTCTGAGTGAGTTTTGAAATGCTGTAAATTTTACATGAGACTGTGTTTTCTTCCCTGTTGCCAGCCATGGAACAAAAGAACCATGGACTGAAGGACAGACTTGAGGCTTAGCCTCACTTCAAATGATCCTTATGCTCTGGAGAAATCAAAAACACTCTGAAGTCAGTCTTCTCCTTTGTATAAGAGAGATAATTATGAGACTTTATACTTAGAAAAACTCTGCAAGTCACACAAAGTAATAAAAAACTTTTAATAAATAACATCTCCTAATGATAATGGTGATAAAGAATATGTATTATTTAAAACTCCGTGCTGCTTAGATTAAATGAAATATGTCAAGAAATCACACTGCAACTTCTCCTAGCATGTGATTACAAATCGACTTAAGAAATGGACAAACTAAAACACATATGAAGTGTGATCTAAAAATATGGTGAATGCCTAAACACTTATAAGAATTATCATAGTGACAGATACATTGCCATGAATTCCCCCTCGCTTTGAACATACTTATCATTCTTGCCACTTTCTGGAGCAGTTCTGGGAGTCCAATTTTGTGAATTTCTTTAGTTGTGCTGTCCTGGCTAACTTTACATCCTGAACCAGTTCAAAGTACTTATGTCTCAAGATTATTTGACTTTGGGGAAGAGCCAGGAGTCTCACAGTCCAGTCATGGTGAATAACATGGGTGAGGACACACCATAATGTCTCTGCAAGCCTGCCCTTCCATTGACTGGAACTCAGCAGCAGCGTTCACTCCATTTTTTTAAATCACACTCAGAAAAGAGAACTTCCAGAACTGCTTCAGAAAGTGATAAGTATGTTCCAAGTGAGGAGGAGGATTTGGGGGAGGGTTAATGACAATGTGTCTTTTATGGTACTACCTTTTTATTTAAACATCCAATGTGTATTTCCATCACATCTTTTAAACGAAATAATAGTCCAGAGAGAAACTAGAAAGTGAGCCTTGAACATTTTCTTTGTTCATTAGCTTGAGCATGGACCTTGGAAAGACTGTGTGGAACCAGAAAGAATCACAGAAAATCCCAGGATTTTGAAAGTCATATTCCCCTAGAGCTTGTGAGGAGCTTTCGTCTGCTACTGCTGTAGGTAGATAAGCCTTGGAAAACCTCAGTCAGGAGCAGCGTGTACAAGGCCTCTCTGAATTAGTAGGAGGAGGACCGGAGGCAGCAACTCTCACTCGGCAATTAGCTATAAAACTTTGACAGGTGTGCCAACCACTATGCCACCAAGTACAAAACTCAGTGTGGCTAAAAGTGAGACTAACATTGTCAGGATGATGTCCACCAGCAGAATGAGGTGCAGAGTTGGTTGAACAATCCAGAAAAACGCGAGCTACGACGCGCCCTAGGTAAACAATAAGCAGTGGATCACATGACCGGAAAAGTCAAGAATTTCACCTGGTAAGGGCTGGGTGGCGCAGTGCAAGGTGCTTCTTCATGGCAGTCTGGTGCCCAAGCACCAGAACAAGGTGCCTTCCATTAGTGGTGGCTCCACAGTTATTGGTGACTTCTGAGCACTCATCACCTTCACACTCAGCAACAAAAAGTCTAGCACTTTTGACTGCACTCTGCTATCTCACAAGGGGTCCAAATGAGTGCGATGGAAAGGATAAAGAAAGATGTGAGACAGGGCTTATTCCTGACCAAATTCGATCTATTTGTTATCTACTGCTCTGCCACAAAGTAGCCCGAAATGTAGTAGCCTCAAACAGCACTAATGTATTACGTCAGAGATTTTTATTGGTCGGGGTCTTCTGCTGCTGGGTCTCTAAGACTGCAGTTGAGGTGTGGAAAGATACTATGGGTCATCTCAAATGTAAGTGGGGAATAATTTGCTTCTGACTGCTGGAAGCCCGTGATTCCTCATGAACCACTGGCCAGAGGCCTCCCTCAGTTCTTTCTGCTCTATCCTCTCTATAAAGCATTTTAGGACATGAAAACTCTCTGCATTTAGAAGAGCAAGTAGGAAACAGAGAGAAGGGCTGACAGTCCTACCAAGACAACATTCACCTTTGCACCCTAATCATGCAAGTTAAAGCAAGCATTTTCACTAGACAGAAACACGTCATCAAGCATAGTCCACAAGCATGAGAAGGGGAATACACAAGGTCTCGGCTACCAGTAGGTTGACGGTCTTTGGGGGACTGTTTAATATGCTGCATATGTCCATGTAGGTGACCCCAATGAAATGCCATAGAGTGTGTGGCTTATGCAGAAGCATTTATTTCTCATAATTCCGGAGACTGGAAAGTCTAAGGTCAAGAAGGCCTACACTGAGAAGCCGAGGCTGTCTGCTCAGGGTTATGTACTTGAAAAGCAGAGAGAATTCAAATACAAGCAGTCTTTCTCTAACCACTCTAGTTTCTGCCACTCACTCACCATCACTTTAAGGTTCTATATCTAGTAGTGGAACATACACACATAGGTACTTCAAAATGCATACTAATAAGATGGTACATTTAAAGAAAAGTAGAAAAGATTTAGAAATTAAATCTAAAAAAAGTTCTTGTGGAATGCTCCTTAAAGTGTCTTTGGAAGGAAATACAAATCCATACATGGATCCAAATTTAAAAAATATATTTACATACATATAAACTTTCACAATTTCAAGTCATGATACAAAGAGATGATGAAAAAAATGAGAAATATGAAAGTATAATCTCATGACTAGAAGATCCCCCAAAACAAATGCACTCTGAAAACTAAGATGGATTTCTTATGAGATTAATCAAGAAAAAAAGTGCAATTTAATATGTTACTAAGAAAAAATTGAAGTTGAAAAAGAATCTGAAACTATAGAAGCAGTGGTGATTAAACTCATAAACAGAATTCATAAATATTAGGGAAATGCTTATCTTAATAGCTTCTAAAAAATTTATATAAAACAAATAGTTAATAGATGTATATATATATATATATACATAGGTATAAGTATATGAATGTATTTATATGTATATATGTAAATGTATGCATCTGTGTATTTTCACCCATACATAAAAATTTGCAAAGCCACCTAATGATATAAAAGAAAACCTTAGTGATCTCATTATTCATAAATACAAAAAAGATAAAATGATAAAAACAATCACATTGTTTTAAAAATAAACCAATAGTTAGCAATGTTGTCCCAAAGAAAATGCAAGACCATAATGATTTACATATCCTCAAGTAAATATTAATAAGCTATATGTAGTACTGAATAAAAATGTCATGACCAAATGAGACTTATTCTAGCAATTTACAGATATTTCAACATTATATAATTTATTATTGTATTTCATTATTTTGATACAGTAAAAAATACTACACGCTTACCAACAGATGCTTTAAATAAAACCTTTATTACATAAACATGTGATATAAAAACCAACAAAATATCTGATTTATCCATCTATAGAATTGACTGCTCTTACCGCAATGACCAATATTTTAACTACACTTGTTATGTTCACATTTAAGCAATGTATGTATTCGTCATTTAAATCTTGTATTGCATAAACTCTCTGAATATGAACCTGATACTTAAATATCAACAAATATCCAAAACAAAAATTACAACTGCTCTGAACAGAAATTTATGAAATAAAGAAATAACAGAGGCTGGCAAATATGTTGCAAAGATGCTTACTGTCATTATTCATCAAATACACACAAATTAAGAGCACAAGGAACTGTCATTTCACATTTACCAGATTGGAAAAATTTAAAGAGCCTTTTACTCTCAAGTGTTGATGAGAATCTGTGTCAGCAAGAAATCTGACCCAAAATTCGTGAGTATATGAAACTTGAAGATACTTTAATAAACGCTTAGGCAGCTGATCTGTCCATTGAAACCCATGGGGGTAGCAGGAGTGACAAGTCACTCACGTAATTCAGAGGTGTTTACCCCAGGGAACATCTGTACCAGGAAACACGGGCAACATCTACAGAAACAGTAATACTGGTGCTGACGTGGTGTACACGGGAGCAGCTACACCCACATGGTGCCAGGTTCCCAAACCTTAGGCAGCATCATGGAGGTTGTGGACACACGCCTTTCCGGGCCCCTCCCGAGCGACTGATGCAGTGGGTCCGGAAGAGACCGAGGATTTGCACATCTGAGAACCCCCAGCTAGGGCTGAGGCTGTGGTCCAGGAACCAACCTCTGACCACAGAGATGCAGACAACCCCGCGGGCCATCCTAATTTAAGTGCTTGGTGTGTATTAACTCTGCAGTCCTCACTAGGCTCCTGTGATGTAGAGCCCTGGTATCATCTCCTCTTCCTGGGAGATAAAGATAGTGAGCACCCAAAAGCCGTAGAACTCACTGAGCGTGGAACTGCATTAAGGTTAGGGTTAGGGTTAGGGTTAGGGTTAGGGTTAGGGTTAGGGAAATGGCCCCTGAATCTGCACTACTCATCAAAACACCTTCATGGTCTCTGGATGCATGGATGGGGAAATACATTGCAAGTGAAAAAGATGTTAGGCAAAGGCTTGGCAGTGTGGACAGCTTGGGCCTATTTGGGAAATAGAGACAAGTCAGGGTGGCTAATATAGGGCACTTGGGGTAGGGGGTAAAGATAGAGCCTGGAGAAATGGAAGAAAGTAGCAGGGCTGGACCGCAAAGGGCTTTGATTTCCAGGCAAACTCTGTTCTCTGTCCTAAAGCTGACAGAAACTGCAGGACAAAACAATGGTACAGGGTGTTGGGGGATTCGATTCCTGCTTGTAAACACAGGGTTTATGCAGTGTTTTGAGGGAGAGAGGTTAAAAGGAGATAAAACAATTTGGAAGCTATTTGTGATGACCCTGGTGTGAGGAGACAGACACTGGGGCCACATGGAGGACAACGGAGGACCCTAAGACAGTTGTGAAGTACTAAGGCACAGAATCAGCCAGATCTGATGACTGCCTGAGGTTAAGGGGAGCACAGGGTGAAGGCAAACCCCCTCATTCTCTGCTTCCTGATTTGGAGACCTCGTAGTGAGGTTGCCATTCAGTAGAGGAGGGGGGCTGACATTGGAGAAAAAACCTTTTGCTCATAGCTGCATCTGAAGTCCCTACTGGGGATCTTGGCAAGTTTCCTCTTTGAAAACACCCACAGCTTGCTATGGCTTCCAACTGAAGGGGCCCAGTTGACCTGGTTTGGGTGCTAACTGATGCTCATCACCTGTGTAGGCCTCAACTCTTCTCTGAGGCTCAGAATGATCTCAGAGTTGCCAAACTATTCAGAAAAGCACTTGTTATGGTGACACACAAGCTCATTTAGCAGATATGGATGGATAGTCAACTCAGAGAAGGTTGCTTGTGAAAACAGAGAGCATCTCTGTTCTCGTGGCGTTTATATTCTAAAGGAGAAATAACCTTGGAAGAAAAATAGAATGTGTCCGCTGTGGCCACCCAGCCATCCATGAATCCCAGAACAAACAAAGCGTTAGGGTGATAGAGTGGATCTGCAGTGGAGGCCTCCCGGCCTCGCTGTGGCAACACTCAAAGGCAGAATTCACCCCTCTGAATGCCTAGGCCCATGCCGTGTCTGGACATAGCCCATATTCAATGAAAATTTGTTGAATGATGCAAAAGAGCCTGTTCAGCAGTTTTCGCTGATAAAAGATGCTGGCTCTAGGAAGCAGCCTGTGCTGGTGACAGGGACAGTTGGTGGGACATTATCAGCTAGCTGCCATGAGTTTGTGCTGCTTCCATACTCGCTAATGAAATTCCAGTGACCTACTTAGCCTCCCGAGTCAGGAGAAGGAAGTCAATCAGTACACTGCAACACACTGGGCTATAAAACATGAGTGTTTCTTTCTAACTTATTAACAAAATCACCTGTAAAATCCCCAAAATATCAGTACAATTTGCAGAATGATACGATGCCTTGGAAATGGGTAATTTCTTCATACATTTGCTGACCAGGTGCTTTTCTGACATCCTGTTATTTTATGTCCTCCATTATCTCCTGGCACAAAGCCTGCATGACTCTGTCATGGCATATTAAAGATCTACTTGATTTTGCACAACCTAAAATTGCAGGAGAGCTCCCAAGGACGCTGTTCTTGTAACCAGCAGCGGCTGAACTTGGAAGAGTGGCAGTCCCACTCATTTGTCTGGCAAGGCTGACATCTGGGTGGTATTGTTATCCCCATCGTTCAGCTGGAGAGGCACAGGTAGGGTTACAAAGGTGACAGGAAGAACCTAGAGTGTGAGCGTAAAGCTTCACACTGGTTTTGCTGGCCTGTCTCACATTGAGGGCATTTTCAGCTTTGTGCTCTCATCTGGTATTTTTTGAGACTCTGAAATAGTTTCATGTCCACTTTAGTGACTTTTTGAGCAAATTACTAGAAGAGTTATGGGAGTGCAGAAGACAGATCTATTGTTTATTAAACAACAATTATAATAAACCCTACATTTAAAAAATTGAATTTATTTCTCACACACATCCCTGAAAATAAGTGGTGTTTTAGATTCTGCTCCTCCAGTTTGAAGATGAGGAAGTAGAAGTTCTAAGTGCTCAGTGACTTGGCCAAAACCACCAAGTGACTGAAAAGCACCTGGAAGCGAGTGTTTGGCTCCAAGCAGTGTCCTGGATTAGAGTAAATGTGACTGTGGGTGGAGGCACACATGAGTCCTGTGATCTTAAGTCTGTTGCTAGACAGAGTAGCTGCCCTCCTGGACAGCCCTACGGTGACCCTTCTAAAGAACTACATCTATCCATGCACTCTTTAGCACACCACCGAAGACATAATTTTAAAAAGTGACCCTTTCTTTGGTTCTGTTAACTTCTCAAGGGATGTTTTGTTCATGAAATCAGGATTTCAATCATTATGATACATGAGAGAAATGTCTTTCAATCCTTAATACCAGAAGGAAAAAGAAGCTCACTTCTCCCTCTTCTAATCATTTCTCTCTTGGGCTTAAATGGGATGATATCCGGAATTCTCTCATTTTCTTTCTTAGCTTTGACCACTGATGTACCCTGAACCAAATTTTCAGCAAGTGCACAGAACCAAACAGTAACAGCCATTTGCTCAGCCTCTGGGTAAAAACTACTTTAAACATAAACCAATATCTTAGGCTATTTTCCCATCCTTATTCTTCCTTCGTCCAAATTTCCTCACTAATAATACTTTTAGGTAATTCCACACATTACATTCATACTTTTTAGCATATGGCTGGGTTAAGCTCCTAAAGAAATATTTTCCTGAGAAAAAAGCCACCTTAAGAAGCGAATCCAGGACTAGGGTGATGGTTCCTTATCTCCTAGAGAGATAACCTATAAGGCAAAGCTGAGGATGATAACTTCTATGTCCCTTTTCTCAGATGACAAGGGGAGATGTGAAGAAGAGAGGCCATGCTCAAGCCATCCACTATGCAGGGCTGAGCTAGCATTCTCCCCCAGAGCCGTTGGAGCCCACACCCCCTGCTTTTCTCCCCTAAACTAATGTTCTTCTGCAGGTGGAGTGTTTCTAAATCCTAACAGGAATGCAGCGAGACAGTGAGCCAGGGAGGATGGAAGGAAACAAGGAACAAAGCCACAAGGGGAAGTAACATCCAGGTCCTCGTTTTCAATTCCGCTGCTTCAAACACCCTGAGACGGATGTCATGACCCAGCAACACGTACTGTTCTCCATCCTGCCAAATGGTTAATTAAAGAAAGCAGGGAATTTATGAGCTCTGCAGAGCCCTGTCCCGTAGCTGCCCTGAAAGTGTCCCCAGGGATGCAGCCCTAGAGCCTGCCTTTTCTGTGGGTCAGTACACTTTTAACTGAATTGGCTGTGCAGAAGAATATATAAGGCATGGCTGAAATGACATCAAAGGCAATTGTCGCCCACATCCAGAAGAGAAGCGGAAAACTTGGGACAGCCTGGAATACAGTCCGAGTCTCTCAGGTTGAGTTTCTAGGTCAGGGAAACCAGTTCCACTGTCTACCAGGTGGGAGTGATTCACCTCCGCTTTCTCTTTTAGCTCTTAGTTTATTTTCAAATTAAAGTATGTCCATTGCAAAGAAGTGAGAATATCAGAGAAGCAAAACCCATTAAAATTTATATCATCTTACCTTCCCAAATGACTGTTATCAGATCATAATCTTTTCTGGGTAAATAAAATTACAAAATAATAAAAAGAATTCTATTGCATCTGCTCTTTTGAGAGCAACCTTTTTCTTTAAAATATATTGTGAGCATTCACTCATGCTAATGCATTTTTTATTATAGCAGAGGTTAGAGATCAGTGGCTCATTCCCCAGTTTAGCCCCCAATCTTCTGTATTGTACCTCAAGCTAAGTAACTAGATGGTGTAGGAGGCCTTGATAGCAATGAAGCAAGCTAATCATTTATTGTTTTATACCAAGCCAACATTGCAATCGCACGCAACTCCCTGCCTGCTGGAGGCATCTGCGTGAGTTTCCTGCTGTACATAAAGGTAGGATGTGTTTGTTGTCAAGTTTCCTCTTGCTGTTGTGACAAATGTTCACAAACTAAATGGCTTAAATCAACCTGTGGCTATTACCGTGCAGTCATGAGGGTCATAGATCTCACAGAGCTAGACTTGAGGTGTTGGCAGGACTGCCCCACTTCTGCAGACTCTCTGCATTTCCTGGTTCAATGTCCCTCCCCTTCTTCAAGGCCAGTGAGGCAGCATCTGTCTGACACTCTTCCATTACCACCTCTCATTCTCTGATGAAGCTGGGAATGTTCTTCACTCTTAGAGATTTATGTGATTAGATTGACCCACTTGGATAATTCAGGATAATTCCTCCTTTCAAGGTATTTAACCTTAATCATACCTGAAAAGCAGTAGATTCCTGGGGATTAGGTCAGGGACATGTTTGGAGGTGATTCTTTTCCTTGGCATAAATGGTGTGCAGTCTTATTGCCGTGGGGCTACCATTTATCTCACCAGTCTCCTATTAATGTGCATTTAGGCAGCTGCCATCATTTTCGCTTCATAATCCATCCTTCAATAAAAATTAATATAACTAAATCTTTGCTTAGGCTTAATTGCTTCCTTAAAGGAAATGACTAGAAGTAGCAATACTAAATTAAAGCACATACCCATTTGTAAAGCTTTGGTCTGAGTGGCAAGGATTCATTAGTGAACAAAACAAATAGCAATCCTTCTCAAGAGTAGACTCTATATTCTATGGAATTCAATAGTTAATTGTTTTAGTAATAGTTCAACTATTTTGGATGTTAATCATGCAGTTACTTTTTTGAATTCATTTTCTTTCTTCTTTCCTGTCAGTCTTTTTAAACAATCTTTTTAACATACAGAGGATAATTAACTAATACAGAACATAGCATAAAGTCAGGGCTTGAGGTCCAGTTTTCTGTGTACTAGCAGAATGAACCTGGAGACAGCCCTAGATCTTTATACACCCATATGCTGAAAATACAATGCATTCTAGGTATTAGGCAAAACTCCTCATCACTTTACATATATTACCTGTTATTTTAAAATAACTCCCATGAATTTAATACACTTAAGAATATTGATGTCTCGATTAGGAAATTGGGGCTCAGAGAAATTAAGTAAAAATGTGCCCAAGGTCACACAGAAAAGAAATAATGGAGTCAGTACGCAAACAAGGCAGTGTGACCCCAGAGTCTTCACTCATGACCTTCTTGATCCTTGTTACGGTGTCAAATTCTGCCCCGTATATATTAAAATTCCCAACTCCAGAAACTCAGAGTGTGACTTTACTTGGAAATGGGATGATTTACAGATGTAATTCATTAAGATGAAGTCATGATAGAGTGGAATGGGCCTCCCAGCTGAATATAGTTATGTCAGTGTAGAAAGAAGAAATTTGACATTCGAGGAGAACTGCGTGACAAGGAAGGCACAGACCCCAGCAATGCTGCTGCAAGTCAAGGAAAGACAAGAGTTGCCAAGAACTACAGAATGATAGACCAGGCAAAGGTCAGTAGTCTCCTGTGGGTTCCACTGAGACCATGGTCCTGCCACTGTCTTGATCTCTGAGCATTAGCCTCTACAATTGCAAGAAAAAAATGTTTTTAAATCCATCTAGTTTTTGGTATCACGTTGTGGCAGCCCTAAGTAACCAGCCCAATCGTCACCTGCATTGTGGAGCTACTACATCCCTGTACTTTGAGTTTATCGAGGATGAGTCACGAAACTGGTTCTCAGTCATTTTCTTCATCGCTGGGACAAAATATCAAATACTCTCAACTTAAAAGAGAAGAGGTTTATTTTGACTCACAGTTTTTAGAAAGGATCCATAGTCGACCGACTTCAGGCAGCGATGGCATAGTGGAAGGGTCTCCACCATGGTGGAAAATTCTCCATCTCGTGGCACCCAGGAAGCAGACAGCAAAAGAGGAGGTGAGGAGGAAGATATGCCCTTTTAGGTCATGCCAACAATGACCCATTTCTTCTGACCAGCAGTAGTGCCGCCATAATCCAATCAGAGCCCCACCTCTGAGAGCATGAGGATTTGGAGGCACATCCAGATAGAAACCATAACAGTGAAACTAGATCTTTGTTTTGTTCAGTTGACAGGCAGCTCAGGGCAGAGTAATAATTGTAGGGTTTTGGAAGTGCTCTTCTGTCACCAAAATGTCCCTTTCTGGACCTCAGCATTCCAACTTTCGTTTATCTTACCTCTGCTATCCATCCTTATATATAGAAAATCTTGTATTGTATACAATTTTTTGCAGTACTGGGAATTGAACTCAGGGCCTTCTCACTGAGCCACACCCCAGCCATTTTTGAATTATTTTGTTTTATTTTGAAACAGGGTCTCATGAAGTCACAATACCCAGGCCGGGCTTGAACTTGTACTCCTTCTGTTTCAGCCTCCTAGAATTCTGGAATCACAGGTAGGTACCACTAGGCTCTACATGTGATTATTATTGTGACTGACCTTCAGATAGCCTAATTACACCCTGCCTGATGACTAACATCTGTAAATAGTGGAGATTGAAGAAAAGATTTAGAAAGCGGTAATAATTTGCCTAAAACCACCAAGCATTTGTAGGCGTGCAGTGATAGACTCGAGTCCAGGTTGAATGTCCAGTAGAGTGGAACCCCTTGTCCTTGGTGTGCAACATGCAGAGTCCTCCACAACTATGCTCCACTCCTTGCCCCTCTTCCTGGGCTCCCACAACCATCCAGCATGAAGACTCCACCTCACCCACCCCAAGCTTGACTTGACTTCTTAAGCCCACCTTGCATGAGGTAGTAAGAACATAAGTAGCAGATTATCCAGTTTGCAGACACTTGAGATTGTCTTTTTCCATAACCTAGAATGCAATTACTCTACCCAGGCTGGTCTGTCACAGAATCTGAGGCCCTCATGGAACTCTGACAGGCAAAGCTGCTGAAGAGGCAAAGGAAAACAGGATGTGTGCTCTATATTGTTGAGAACACTGTGAGTTGAAAAAACATTTAATAGAACTGAGCCACCGAACATCCTAGCTTAGCCTAGACCAGTTTAAAACTGTGCTTGGAGCACTTACATTAGGACATGAATGGGCAGAGTCATCCAACAATGCCTATTTTACAAGAAAGTTCTGAAGATGTCAAGTAATGTATTGAACACTGTACTGTAAGTGAGTAGCAGAATGGCTGCATGGCTACACTTTTGCACCACTGTCGTGTCAAAAAATTATAAGTGGAACAATTGTAAATCATCACTGTCTACTGCAGGAATTACTAGATACAGCCTTTGGTAGTTTTTAGCTTTCCAGTTGGACAAGTCACTTAGCAACACGGGACTATCTTGGATCCTGATCTGTGAAAGGGAGTATCTACTCAACTGGAAATTTGTATGCAAGGAGGGTTCAGGGTCTCCTGGCACATTTTGATGCATGGTTAATGTCAACCCTTTTCTAATGTCCCTGGTTTTATTGTCAGTGAATGACTCACCTCTGCAGCTCCACCAGGAGGAACATGGATGTCCCTCAGGAGTTAGAGTCCAGCTTTCCTCCCTTTTCTATCTCTCCATCCCATGGTGACCTGAGTGACAGAAATGTGAGAACAAGAAGACAAAGGCTTCCCCGGGTAGGGCAGAGCAGATCTGGAGGGAAAGAGGATTCTTCCAAACTCACATCAGCCTTGTCATCATCTTGCATGGGCTCCTTTGACAAGAGAGACTCGGGAGTTGGAGGCATGGGCCATCAGCCTGGCAGCTGGAACGTGCTCATCTCTTCTGCACTTGCTCTGTCTTTGTTGCTGTTAGGCAGGATGTGTGAAAGTCTGAACAGCCCCACTGACCCAGGCTCAAGCAATTTATCAAACAAAAGCTGACATTTCATCCGGAGGATTTTATTTCTCTCCAAAGCACTGTTACACAAAAAGCTCCAATTGTCAGTGTATTCTGCAATGGGACTGGTCTTCCGGCTTTGTTATCAGAGAGGGGATGCTGGAGCTTGAGACCAGCACTGAGGGGAGCAACTAGAATTCTCCCAGGACCTGGGAGGGGGGGCTCTGGCATGGGTCATCCTCTACCCTTTATCCTGACAAGATCTGCACATTGGAGGTGATGGTCTCCACTGCAAATGTGTAGATGGAACCTCTGACATGAATCAACCACATTTTCTTCTAGAAGAGGGGAAAAGGGGTTGAATTCTCAGTGCCTTACTTTCCTCTTTGTGAAATTCTTCTGACTCATGAACAAAGAACATCTCTCCTGAACAAGAACTGGGTAAGCCAGGGCAGGTCACAGTTTCTCTGAGTTTCAGCTTCTCTCAAAAGAAAATCAAATTTAAAATTGGAATATTCTGAACCTTGACAGCTTCTAAGGTCACTGTGAAATGGTGACAAAACAAAGAGAAGGGTCATAAAACTTGCATCTATGGATCCCCAAGATCAAACCTACCTTTGGAGAGACGTGAGAACACTTGGGAGTCAGCACATGTAACTGTCTCACAGCTCAGATCTATTACAGCGACATAGTGAGGAACACAGCTGAGGACCAGGCAGAGGCCGCAGGAGATCATGTGAAGCTGCCTCATGTTCTCTCCCTCCCGGGAGCAGCACACAGAGCCCATTTCTCCCCAGCAACCCAAGCACAGAGACCTGTGTATGATGGGAAATTCTATTTATATCAATGTACAGGGTCTTCACTGAGGACTGGTAACAGAGGTTTTCTCTGTCTGGCACATACCAAATTCCAGACTCCCAGGAGGAAATAAGAATGAATCATTCAACTTCCACAAAACATCTAGTCCAGGTCAGTGATACATATCAGCTAGGAGCAGGGATGTGTGCACCAGCCATGCTTCAGAGGGCATCCAAGGTAGTGCTGCTGACCAGCCTTTTCGAGGTCAGTGGTCTCTGCCCTGCTCCTTCACATTTCAAACACAGAGGAAAATGAAAGGGTGCTAATGAGTGATAGATTAGGCATAAGCTAGGGAAGCTCCAGGCAAAGCAGGACATGTGTCACCCAGAAGCTGGCTAAAGAGATGTGCAATGAAAGCACCTGCCTGGCAAGTGCAAGGTCATGAATTCAATCTCCTGTACCAAAAAAAAAAAAAAAAAAAAAAAAAAAGAAAGAAATGCTGCCTGGCCGGGTGGATCCATCTTAACTAGTCTAGTCTAATTTACATCCACTAGTTGTCCCTGAAATTTCAGGAATTTCCATGTCTGGTGTTCAGGCAGAAAGAAGACATAAGAAAAAACTGTGTCTTCAAAATTAAGGCATTAATGAAAACAGATATACTTTGTCATGTGCCTGGCACGTGGCGGTGCCCTTTTGCTCTGGCACCATACTCAAATTACCATTTTGAATTTTAATACTGCAAAAGTCTAGCAAAAAGGTTATTAATTAGTATTTCTAGCTACCTACAGCCCATTAAATCTGTTGCTGGTTATAGGCAATATTGTTTCAGGTTCAAGCAACATAAAATAATGAGCAGAATTCGTTTTCAGTTCATTAACACAGTTGTCAGTATTCCTGGGCAGGTGGTAATACAGGAAGTCTCACTGACCAGTGATGAACCTGCTGAGTCCTCTATCTGAGTCTCTCTACCTTGTTCCTTCTTGTCACAGTTCTCAGTGATGTGTTCCGTAATTCTCTGATCTTTTGACATTGCTGTTCGCTGGTAAAGGGAATTTAATCAAAATATGCATGCTACAATTTTATTTAAGCAGAAATAATGACACTCCTAAATTCAAGTTTCTTTGTGGCCATTTTCATTACATATGTGCATAGTTTCAAGTCTGGGCTCTCTGTGGAGGCAAGTTCTCCGAGGGGAGCTGGACAAGCAGAATGGGGCCCAGGCTCTCTCTCTCCTTCTCCCTGTGCCCACGGGCGCTCTGCCCTTGTGTGCCTGTCTCCCTGTGAGGGTAACACTATGAGAGGGCTGCTCCTGTGCACACACCGCTATTTCAAAAGCATTTCTCCTTTGTGTGTCTCTCCAGGCCAAGCTGTTTTGGAGAGGATTCAATGAAATTATATATAGAGACAGTGCATGTGTATGTGTGTGTAGACATTCATGGATGTATATGCACATATATGCATGCACACAGACAGGTGCACATACACAGGGTTGCAATGCAAAACCCTCTCGAGATGTTTCCGTCCTAACCTCCAGAACCTATGGATATAGCTTTATGTAGAAAAAACATCTTTGGAGAGTGGATATGATTAAGTTAAGGATCTCAAAACGAGATCATCCTGGATTAAACAGTTAGACCCAAAATCCAAAGTCAAGTGTCCTTACACTAGAAAGGCAGAGGGAGACTTGAAGCAGAGAGGAGAACACCGTGTGAAGATAGAGAGATTGGAGTGATGAAGTCAGAAACCAGAGAATCCTGGCGCCATGAGAAGTTGGAAGAGCCAGAGTGGGATTCTCCCTTGGAACCTTCAGATTCTTTGCCTCCAGACCTGGGAGAGAATCCAGTCCCATCATTTTAGGTCACCAAGTTTACAGTAATTCATCATTGCAGCACTTGCAAACCAATTTTATATGTAGAATAACTGACAGGTCCATTACCCAGGTATACATAGGGCTACATATGCATGTTTACCTGTGCTGAGCATGAGTCTGGGCACATCACTTATACTCGGCAACTCTCGGCCTCTGCTCTTCTTCCTGCCCTGCCCTGCCCTGCCCTGCCTCAATGTCCTGGAACGAATGTGACTCTGCAAGTCTCCACCTATTCCACTGAGTGTCCCTCCTCCAATTTCAGTGTCTTGCATCACAGTGCTTCCCTGTATGAGCATCTTCTTCCATCCTAATAATGAAGGAGATCAACGCGACTGGCATTCTCTGCACCACGGTTTGACCTCCCAAACTCCACACCGCATGTGACACCTGGAAGTTGCTCAGAAGGCCTTCAGTAGCAGCCAAACGCAGCCGACACTGAAGGTCCCTGTGAGAAAACAGTCTTCCTAAAATTTCTTGCTGTAGTTGCCTGGCCTTGCTGTGCTTGGGGGTACCCTGAACCCCACAGGGCTGTAACTGTAAATACACTTAGCCTTTTCCATGCATCACACTTTGAACTGAGTGCTTTCTCAAAGTCAAACATTTAATTCTTATACTGTTTTCTCACATCAACTATTACTATCACCCATCATCTGAGGAACAAACTGAGGCACGCAGCAGCTGCATAGCATGTGCTCGCAGGTGCCGGGGATGGACGCCAAGTCACTGAACTCCTGAGCCTCAGTTTTCCAGTGGGGCCGGAGTCTGTGAAATAGAGTCTGAAGCACATTACAGCCCATTGTCGCCTCTAAACTCTTGCCCAGGATTTATTTGTTGTTAGTTTTTCTTCTCTTCATCACACAGGATCTGCTCACTTGGAAGCTGGCTTAAAAACAACAGATTTTTGTCGGCATCAACTGCTAAAGAGACATCGAATGGAATCAAATATATTGGTAGTAATGTTTCCTGTGGGGAACTCTAAAAATTTCTGAAAGATACTGCAATCTTCAACAGTGACCTTTTCCATAGCCCTGAAAAATACAATAGAATGAAGGGAGAGAAAGGCAATGGAACACTTTTATCATATTTGAAATTTATTGTCATTGGTGTTGAGGGGCTGTGCACGTCCTATCTAGCAGACTCAGTGAAAAGTCACAATTGCAGATTTATCACATATTTTTATTTATTCCTTTAAACCTTGCAACACAGACACCTGGAATGGTGGGCAAGGCTTCCCCTCTTAGGTTCCAGGAAAAATACTGCTTTTCTGCCTACCTACATCTATTATCTCTTTCTGCCAGTTCTACTCACTGCATGCTAGGGAGATGGGAAGAATGAGGCAGCCAAGTCAGCTGTGCTCAGCCCCTCTTTTACACAGGGGCCTGGCTGCGTCTGGAAGGCACCCCAAACCTCTCCCTGATTCAGCCTTCCCTGACCATAGGTTCCCTTCCTGCAAATGACCACCGAGGCCTAGTTTCCTGAGCTCTCCATGCAGCCAGAAAACATTGCAGACCCAACACCAGAACGTCACACATCCCAGTGGTATCCCTAGTCCATGCGGAGACGTACCAGTGGCTTCCTATCCTTCAGGTTACAATTTAGGAAGGC
>RJWT010022736.1:0-17069 GCA_004365215.1 Cuniculus paca | reverse complement strand
TTTTTTTAAAAGGACGCATGAAAAACTTCAGTGAGTCAAAAAAGAGATCTGCTACTGACTTTGTTAAAACAAACAGCAGGTAGTTGGTGATTCCAGCTTTTATTGAAAACAGTAAGTTGATGAATGATAAGGTTTTAGCAACTCAAGATGTTTTTTGTTATCTCAATTCCCAAGGGGTGAAAAAAACAGAAAATACACCGCCACTTGCAGATTGGGAGGACTCCAGAGCGCAGACGCAGTGGACGGGCAGGGAACAGAAGTCTGGGCCTGCGCAGGAGCTCGGCTTAATAACCGGGCTGCATCACACCGGAAGCAGGTCCGGCCGGCTGCACTGGTCTCGGGTTTTCTCTAACAATAACGCCCACCTGGGTAAATTTCTCATGCAAACAGGAGCTTGGGAGTCATCTAAATAAGTAAGGACACGTCCGTGAGCTTTGCTTGTGGCAGCTTAGGAGTGAGGCCGCGGTTGCTGCCGACTCGCGGGCCCTTGGGAAGGTGAGGGCAGTCATGGTGCTGGGCACCGGCGACAGCAGAAAGCAGCTATGGGCCCTCTTTGGGCCTCAGTGTCCTCGTCCTTCAAGCAGTCTCCACCGTTCTACCAGTTTTACAATTCTGCGACTGGGAGAAACAGCAGAAGAAAAGATTTCACGATGTACTTAACATTTGACATGCTTGCAAATTGTGCGTTTTTGAACTAGAGAAAGTATTTAGAGGGACACAAGCATTCCCCAGCTGTCTTCGAAGGCCGCAGGGAAGGAACAATGCTGACTATCTGTGAAATTTGGAGGAAATCTGTTGGGCCACAAGGATTTATAATTAACTCAGCCCCCTACCCCTTGTGCCTCGTTAGCCATGAGGCAGTAAATACCCTCAGTGTGGGTCCTAAGTAAATACGGACACCTGCTGGTAACAGTTACCTTTGTGACTCTGTGCCAGGCCCGGCGCTAGCACTTCACACACAAGCCTGTCAAGCGATAGGAATCCTTCCGCAGAGGAGGACAGCGAACGTCAGAGAGGTGGAGCCGGTCAAGTGCGCCTGACTCCAGCACCCGGCAGTGTGCCCAACGGCCTCCCCACAGGAGGTGAAACTTCACAGCGCACACGTGTGTGCGTGCGTGCGTGCGTGCGTGCGTGCGGTGGGGGGTCCAATGCCAAGGCTTGGGGGAGATCCGGACTACTATTTTAATGGGAACCGACAGGCTTTCCCTCCGGATGCAGAAAACAGAGGTTCCACTCAAGTGCGCAGATACAAATCTTCCCACCGTGGTACAGACTCTGCTGTTTGTGTCTGGTAGGGAAAGTGTTTGGGTGAACTGCAAGAACTGCAGGTGCATGAAGACAGCAGGAAAAGCGGTAAGGTCTGGAGAACACTATCATAACCATGCAGGATGTGCTTGGAGCGTTTGTGCACCAATTTTGTTTGTTTATTTGCTTGCTTGTTTTGGTCTTTTTGAGACAGGGTCTTAACGATGCCGTTCAGGCTGGCCTTGAGCTCACTTTGTAGCCCAGGCTGGTCTCAAACTCACAACAATCCTCCTGCCTCAGCCTCCTGAGGGCTCGGATTACAGGCGTGCGCCACCACGCCCAGCTACCAATTCTAAAATGACAGCAACCCTGGAAACTTGACACAAACACCAATAATTATTTCTTAAACTACATTTATAGAGCATACTTTAAGTCCCTTAGAAGTGTCTTGAGTTCCTTCAGAGATGACCAAGCTATAATGGCTCAGGAAGAGGACAGAAATGTTGGTGTTTTTCAGCTTGGATCCACTGGGCCCTCCCTGATACCCAACCCTTGGTGTCCCAGTTGAGGCCAGAGGGGAAGGCTGGATAGATCAGACCCGATTCACAGTTAGGCACCTGTAGATCTGCTGGGTTTAAAAGGACAGCTCTTAACAATTTGGTTTACTTTTCTTTGGTGACATCAAGGAACTAACGGAGTCATTTGAAAATAACTACACCCAAGGCAGAAAGGTGAGGAAGCTGAGAAGCCTTAAGGGAAAACACAGCATCCTATGAAAGCAAACAAATAAATAAAAACAACGATTTGAAATCTTGTAGAAGCTTTTTTTCATAGTTCAGAAAGAAGTTCTGCAGGCAGACCGTCCTGGGCCGACATGCTTAATACTTTGAGTCGCTGGTAGCCAAACTGAAGACAAGTTATTTCTAAAGTGTTTTTAACAATGGTCTAATTTAAATAGCACTTAGCTATATACTTTTTTTTTATTTTAAAGAGGATAAAACCAAGGAAAATGAAACAATAAAACCAATCAGAACAAACCAGAGTGAGTGATACAGGACTTCACAACATTACAAAATCAATAGTAGTAGCTATAATGCCTTTTGTTGTCTTCAAAATAGCTGTAGATACCTTCAGACATAGTAAAAATCAAACAGAACAGAATAAATAGAAAGAATAAAAACAAAACAATGGATACAATAAAGTTCTTCAAAACAAGACAACAGTAAATTCAAAATGGCTACCATAGATATCTTACTATCTTTGAAATAGCTGCTCATGCCACTGGATATAATCCAACAAAGCAAAAGAGAATAAAACCCAACCCAACAAAACAATGAACAATGTAGGACTTTAAAACAAGACTATAGGGAATCCACAATGGCTACCACCCTCAGAAGGAGACCCCCCTCCCCCAGATGCCACGCTGCATACCGCTCTCTTCTGAACAGATGATCAGACCACTGGCCCTAGACCTGCAATGTCAGTGAAACAGCAAAGCACCACAGGCATCCAATTGCCTTTCACCTCGATAGCTATCATCAGTGCCTGTGTTTCTCTGGATCAGCTGGTTCCTTTGTGGGGTAGGAGGTGGGGATTGGCACTTCTTTCCAGCACCGGGGATTGAACTCACAACCTCGCACTTGCTGGGCAGGCGCTTAGACCGCTGAGCTAGATCCCCAGCCCTGGTGTTTTTGAGACAGGGTCTCACTATGCCGTTCAGGCTGGCCTTGAGCTCACTTTGTAGCCCAGGCTGGTCTCGAACTCACAACGATCCGCCTGTCTCAGCCTCCTGAGTGCTGGGATTACAGGCATGAGCCACCACGCCCGGCTTTCGGGATTGGCACTTCTTCACCAGCCCACAAGCCAGAAGGAGCTGGGATCTGGCTGTCCCCCTGCCAGTGGCGGCCTGCGCGAGGCACTGGTTCAGGCGGGGCAGGGCTTGTTCTCTCTCCCCACAGTCCAATTAATTAGTGGAGTCTGCCTGGAACTCCGTGCTCAGAATTTGAGCACTGCTACTACAAGTACACAGATGTACTTGCTACTCACGACCTGCATATTTGTTATCAGCAAGAAGCTTAGCACAATACTATTAACTCATCTACTAATTCAAATATTTTTAAATTCAGTTCTTTTAACTCTTATACAAAGAACTCTTGTGAATGCATACTTACAGGATCCCCTCCAGAAGCAAATGAAATAGACTGCATATGATGATTTGCAATAATCTGAAAAATAGAAAACAAGTTAAACATGCATGACGCCATAAGGTACTATTCTTATTATACACAGTCTAACAGTAATGGACCTACATTTGTTTTGTCGTTGCCTGCTTAACATCCCTTTGGGAAATACCCCACCCACATTCTGTAATAATCCCTTTTGTTTTTGTTTTTTCAGAGCCTTTCACAGGTTCCATAGGCACTCTACAGGGAGCTGCAACCCCACCCTAATAATTTCATGTAAGCCTTAAGGTTCAGGAGGGTTTGCAGGCTCATCTCACTGTCCCTCCCACCTTGTGGACCTAGGTCCAGCCAATCAGAAAACACCATCTCTCTGGGTACAGAAGAGCCAATGAAGGCTTTGAGGGAGGAACCCAGATGGATAACAGGAGAGGAAGTATTTCTCTAGGCTGCCAAGAACCATGTGAGCCCAAAGTTTCCAGAGACCATCTTTTACTACAATATAAGCCTTTCTCTCTGGAGAAAATCAAAGCTGAGGGTTAAAAACAGAAAAAAAAAGTGTGGTAGTAATATTTGTTCCACTACTTCAACGAAAAAAATTTCCCCCTTATATATTTATTTTTCTATTTATGTGTATTTTTGAGGCATTCATCACCAAATATTCTAAGGCACTAACATTTAGATTTCTAGTATGAAGTAAGACCAGAAAAGTGAACTGAATTATTGCACCAAGAAGATTGTCCCTTTTACTTGAGATACTAGTTTGCTTGTTTGGAAACCACAGTGTAATGACCAATTTGCAGAAATTATTTTTCATACTGTTTTAATAAGGTTTAATTAACAACTATGCACCTACTAATTAGTCTCGTTTTCAGAACTTTGTGGCAGAATCTACTAAAGCTGCATACACAAGAGGACCAAGCAATTCTGTTCCTCGATGCATATCCAACAGAACTGAGTATGTACAACAAAAGACAAGAAAGACAGTGATTACCCTATTTGTAACAGCCCTAAACAAGAAGCAATCCTGACTCCGATCACCGTGATATTCCAGCAGTGGCTACCACATAGCAACAGCACATTTTGTTGAGCAAAAAAAGCCAAAGACATGAGTATGGTACTACATCGTTTTATTTATTTACATTCAAAATCAGACAAAAATTACTTCACTGTGTTTAAAGTCAAGATTTACTTCTGGAGCACAGGAAGACAGAGCAAGAGGATTTACGGGATGCTGCAAATGGTACTTCTTGACGAGGGTGGTGGACCCAAGTATGTTCATTTTGTGATAAGCTACTCACACACTTGTGCATTTCAGTCAAACAAAATCAATATACAACGATCAATGTCATTCCCATATGTCATCAGTAGCCAATTAGACCCTTTATGGGGAGCATATGATAAAGAGTATACCTAAGTATGAAATAAGAATCAGGCAAATCTCTTTAGAAAACTTCATTGAAGGGTATAAATAAGACCTGTAAGTGGAAAGATATATATCACCTTAAGGATGAGAAGATAATATTATAATGGTGTCAATTCTCTCCCTTTAACTCATCTATAAATTCCATGCACTTCTAATAAAAATGTTACAAGTATCATTTATGGAATTTTTCAAGCTGCTTCTAAAATTAATATGGAAAAATAAACAGTCAAAAACTTCCATAGCAATTGTTTAAACGAACAAGTAGACACGATTTCCCTTATCAGACACAAAACATGCAAAGATATATTAAGCTGCTTCTAAAATTCCTGTTAAAATATAAATGCAAAAAGAGCTATGGAAATTTTTAAAGAACAAACTCAAGGTTTTCCTTATCAAATATTGAGACATACTGAAGTAGAAAAATCCATCTCAATAGAGAGAAAATGACATACAGAAAAAAAACCTTTAAATCTGATGACACAAAAAAAACTTTAAAACTTTCATATAACAACACTTAAGACAAACACCAACCAGGGAGAATATATTTGTAAAATCAAGTATTCACATGAGGTTATAAGGAATACTTACAAATCAGTAACAAAACACCCAACATAAGACCAGTTAATTTACAGAAGAAATACAAATGTTAGACATATTGAAAGATAACCTTCCAAAAATCTAACGCTATAGAAAACAAAACAAGACACCATTAAATTGATAAAGTTGCTAAAGTTCAACAAAATCACACGTAGAGAGAATATTCTCAAACACTGCTGACTACAGCTAAAACTTGTACGGTAACTTTGAGAGCAATTTGACCATATTTATTAAACTAAGACATGTAAAAACCGGCGATCCCTCATTTCCACTCCTAAGTATTCTACAAAAACACTGGCACATGTGGATGTTCATTTATTCATGGTTTTTAATAATAAAAACTGTCCTTGGTTAGGTCAATTACAGTATGTTTACGTAAATGAAAAACCAAAAGCAAACTCAATCTTCACACTTCACACTTTTTTCTTTCAGTTGAAGACAGTTATGTAAAATGCGGGAGAAAAAAACCTCAAATAGTACTTTCTTCACAAGTGCATAAAAATTCCCTGTAAGTCCAAGGGGAGAGGATTTAAAGAATAAACACCAAATTGATACAGTGGAAAATTAGCTGCTGGGAAAGGAAAAGGACTAAACATTTCTTTACCTTTTAAAAAATATGTTTATCTGTGAAACTTAGTTTTTAAGTAACCAAAAGAGCAGAACAGATTGTTTCTCAGAATTTATCTGTGGGAACAAGGTCTGGACATGCGCACTGGGACCGCCGAGGCTCGCCGCTCGCAGGGCAACGACCTGGGTGGGGCAGGAGGCGGGACAGGGAGGGTGGGCGGAGCCTGGAGCGTGACTCCTGGGTCACCGTTTGCAGTCCACAGCATCGCAAGTAACGCTATGGTTAAGCCGCGGGAACCCCAAGTAATGACCCCGCCCACAGTCTCCAGACAACACGCCTGCCTCCAGCAAGTAACCCACCGCGCCCCAAGCAGGCTCCTAGGGGAACCGGAAGTGGCTCCCGCCATCGCTGAACGCCGGGCCGGAAGCGGGGTCCGGAGAGCGCGCGCGTGCGCCTTGAGTGACGCAAGCTGGCGTCGCTCGCGCACGCGCACAGCCGCCCGGCCGCGCATCCCTTCTCCTGCCCAGAGCGCTTCGCTAGTGGTCCAGCCGTTGCAGCCATGGCGGAGATGGCGGAGCTGTGCGAGCTGTACGAAGAGTGCAACGACCTGCAGATGGACGTGATGCCGGGCGAGGGTGACCTTCCCCAGATGGAGGTAGGCGGCGGCGGGAGCCGGGAGGCGGCCCTGAGCGCCGCCCGCCCCGGGGCCGCGCCGCTCCTGGAGGAGGAAGGCCCGATGGAGGAGGAGGAGGGCGCGCAGCCCATGGCGGCGCCTCGCGGGAGAGCGGGCCTGGCCCGCGGGCTCAGCGCCGCGGAGCAGCCGGGCCCGGGCCTGGACGGCGAGGATGAGGCCGAGGAGCTGGACGACTGGGAGGACGACTACGACTACCCCGAGGAGGAGCCGCTGAGCGGGGCCGGCTACCGCGTCTCGGCCGCCCTGGAGGAGGCCAACAAGATGTTCCTGCGGAGCTCGCGGGCGCGGGAGGCCGCCCTGGACGGCGGCTTCCAGATGCACTACGAGAAGACGCCCTTCGATCAGCTCGCCTTCATCGAGGAGCTCTTCTCGCTGATGGTCGTCAACCGCCTCACCGAGGAACTCGGGTGCGACGAGATGATTGACAAAGAGTAATCGGATGCTGAGACCAGAGGAGGACAGACCGGAGGAGAGACCCAACATTCCGCCGTCTTCGGGGTTTATTCCAAGTCGTTCTGTGCCAATGAAAACACTTGATCTTCACGCAGAAAAGTTGGTTTTTTTTGTTTTGTTTTGTTTTTCAGAGTAGAAGACAAGGACAGTGACTGCACAGTTGTGAAAAAGGAAGAGAATCACGAAAGAAAAACATCTCAGGACCGTTGACCGGTCTGCTTTCCAAGAACAGCCTGGACCACCTATGGCTTGGACTTTGTTACTGATGTAGATTTACTTGCGTTGGGGAAGATCACCTTCATGTTTGTTTCGCTGTAAAGATGGTTTTTGCAAGCGTCAATCACGACCAATACAAACCGCCAATACAAGAGCCCACCGATGCAAAATATGTAAGAGGCAAAACATATGCCCAGGAGATGTCTTTGTTATTTGGAAGAAAGCCTATTGAGAAAACTTTTCACATTCTACTTTGTGATCTATCCCAGTCAAAGTAATCAAAGACTAAATTTGCAATGTAAAACGAGTTGATTATTCTTCATAATTCCAAAAGGATGAGAAAACTAAAACTATATATATTGCATGTGCTGTATCCTTAAATTTTGTGTTTCCAAGAGTATCTGAGAGTGTACCTGTATCTTGGTCATTTATAAAACAACTATGATCTATACTTCAGGAAAATCCATTGTTATTATTATGGTATTTTTAAAAGTCACAAAAATGTCTTTTTTAAAATTTTCAAATTTAGACATTAAAATGTATGTGTAAGTACAAAGAAGACAGGTTACTTCTAATACCCTGATATACTAAGGAAATTCTGTTATGCTTGCTGTTTTTCATTTAACTTGATCTATGAAACACTTTAGTTGAACTTCGTATTGTAAGAACCGTTAGTGAAAATTGTCAAATAAAAGGAAAGTCCCATATCTAAAAGACTACGAACAATTAACCTGACCAGAAATCCACCTCAATGTGATGTTTCTCTCTGTCTCCTCCTCTAATTAAGATTGATACTCTTTATGCACCAGCATTGAAGATAATAAAAATTTTCTTGTTCTGTGTATGTTGCTTGTTATTTGACTAATAGTATCTCATACATACTTTGTGTGCTTTTTACTGGAATACAATAGCATATCCACTTCATGATTTAAGCAACCAATATATATAAAAGAGAAATGACCCAGTTTCAAAACCCAGTTTATAGGTTAATTTCTGGAAGTTAAACTTAGTAAATTAAATATTGTGTGTAATAGGAAAATCTGCCCTCTCAATGAGCTTGTGCTTATTTTACTGAGATCCTAAAGCTCCATGGGAGTAGTAGTTACTACCTCAGGCTACACTGCAAGGTATCAGCAGATCTTAGGATCACTAAAAAAGTTGTAGTTCCCACTCCACAGTGACAGCAAAGGACAGGTCAGTAGAGCAGCACAGCAGAGCCTTATTTATTTTGCATCCATCCTGTCTCGTGGTGGGAGAGGCGCTGTAAAACAAGACTGTGACAAGCGTAATAAAATCCAACACAGCTTGGCTGGGGGGAGGAGGGAGCTGGAGGAAACAAAGTACAATGTTGGCAGTGAATCCTGCTGGCTCCCCTATTTCACTTCTTCATTGCTTTCTCATCTGGTAGCTAAAGTCAATGCGGGTAGTGTACGGGGACAGTTGTGTGTGCAGTGTAAATGAACAGTACTGGGGGCGAGGGGCACTAATGCCAGTGCACAATTAACTGGCCAGTTTCTCTTACCTCCAAAGATGGCAGGAAAGACAGCCTCTGGGAAAAACAGAAAAACCCCGTAAGGTCTAGGAACTGAGAAGCTGTGATTCTGTTTCTGGGACCAACTAGGAAATGAAAGATGGTGGGGACACCTGAAAGTTCATACTGGGAAGAAAGACCGCTCTGCAGCTACTATATTGTGCCTCTGCTGGCTGTTTGTTGAGTTTAAAACTAGGCAGTCAACTGTGATTAATACATACTGGTATTTACTGAAGGTAGAAAATGGCAATGTTTTTTAACTTGTGTCTTCTTTTTAATGTGAAAGCTCAGATTGGAATCAGTATACCTACTTCGAATTTGGTCTCCACTAAACCAGTAACTCAGTAAACTATTTGATTTCTCTGGAGTGGGTCCTAAACTGAAAATAGGGATAACTGGATGTACCTTCCAAATCCTGAGGATTAAGTGCAGGTCGTGTGTGAGTATGTGTGCACTTAATTTAATGAGTACCAAGAAAGGAGTTCTGGGGAAATTCGGATACTGGCTTTGCAAGGGGAAGGGGTGCGGGATGAGGCTGGGAGCCCTGAAGAAGTTCACATGTGGAGTGTGATGGAGAAATTATTTTCCAGCATTTCCAGATCTAGCCTATGTATTGTGTTTCCTCACATCAGAAGTCCCCCACCAGCTGCCCTCGGGCCACAGTTCTGGTTTGTTTGGCTCATGCCAATAAGATCGATTTCTCAAAGACCAACATTTCAATACAGACACAGCAGCTAAAAACCCAGGTTTTCCCCCTCTTTTTGCAAAAGTGGAATATCTGGTAGTGCTTGGCTAGTCCTCATGGCAAGATCTCACAAGGTTCACCTTTCAACAGGGCGGGTATGTCTGCCAGGTTCCCCACGACAGCACAGCAACACTGTTTGTCACTGTGCCTGAGCCAGTTTCCTGTTCGACCTGGACAGTTCCCGTCATCTGCCTGAACTCCAGATATTTGACGTCGTCTTGAGTATTCATTCTCTGACTTTTACCTTTCTTAGGCCTCTCTCCTTCTCAACGCAGCAGCCATTAGAATGAGTGACATTTGTAGAAGTGAGGAAAGAATTAGTATGAATGGGAGCCGCTGAGACTGACATTTTTGCTTAAAGCCATATACTACTATACAATCCTCTATCCATGACTAAGGTTCATTTACTTGTGGATTGAAATCTGAAAATTTTAAGTGGAAAATTCCAGTAGTAACTAAATTTTACTGCATACCATTCTGATGAGTGTGACGAGCTAGTTCTCTCCCACACAGTGGCCACATGGTAGGATGTGACTTGTCCTTTACCTATCGTGTCCATGCTGTATACACTACCCGCCTGACAGTCAGAAGCCTTTTCAGCCCCACTGTCGTCATATCCACGTAGCCCTCACTGTATTTTATGACGGCACAAAGCACAAGAGTAGTGACGCTGGAAATTGGATGTGCCAAAGAAGTGCTTCCTTTAAGTGAAAAAGTGAAAGTTACTGACTTAAGGAAAGAAAACAAATCCTACGCTGAGGTAGCCAAAGTGAGAACAGAGGGCTTGGTACTTTGTGGTTTTGGGCATCCACTGAGGGCTTGAAACATCCCCCATGGATAAGGGAAACGGGTACCAACATTACAAAGGTCTGTTGCTTGAATTTAAAACAATCCTGGTGTGGTATCAACATGCCTTGTAATTCTAGCCTTCTGGGAGGCTGAGGCAAGAGGATCACAAATTTGAGTCCACCTTGGGCAAGTTGGTGAGATCTTGTCTCAAAATTTACATTTTTTTTTAAGGATGGGGACTGTAGCTCAGTGTGAAGATTCTAGGTTCAATCCAATGACAAGAAAGAAAAAAAAGGGAAACTCCAACTTGTCATTACATAATGTATTTCCTCACTCCAAAGTCTGGTAACTGCAAAACATTATATGTTTAATATAATGTTATTTTCTGCCTCTGAGGGTCTATGAAACATTTAATGGGAGTAAATGGTTATAATCTCGATGACTGGAAATAAATGTGAGCACCCGATGGGTCAGTGCTATCGCCTGTATCTGTAAACGTGAACATGTTCTATGTTTTCAGTACAAAGGGTACCTTGGAAGCTACTGGAAAGGGATGCATGTGTATTTCTTTGTATTTGCATTAGAATGTCCAGGCACAGCTTCCATTAATTAATAAATCTTTTCCTTGTGCAGCATTCATGAGGTCTCTCCGCTTGCTGCCTCATGCCCTGACCATTTTAGCTGCCCTCTTTGGGGGACACACAGAGCTCCCAGAGGTGAGGGAACCACAGGGCCACATCTCTGCTCCCTCTTCCTGAGCCTCTCCCTTGGGTGTGCAGCTCCGAATCAGCCCCTGGGCCTGAGATCGGCGAGAGCCCAGCTGTGGTCACCACTCTACCAGTGGACTGAACCCAGCCCCATTCCAGGCCACCCCTGCAGGGCAGTCAGCTGTGGGTGGCCTCAAACGCAGACCATTGCTGCAGCAGCGGAAGGTCTCCTGCCCACCGTCCCTACCCCTATTTTGACAGGAAGGTTAGGCATGGAGACACCTATAGTGGCTGGCCTGAGCAAGATAGTAGAGGAGAAAGAGGCTGAGAATAAACTGCACCACAACCTTACTCTTTGTGAACTCCCCACCTGCTCCGTCTCCCCCGGGAAGGACCATTTTTAAAATGCTCCTGCACACAAGGCTCCAGCTCTGCCTGCTCTTGCTCCTTTACAGAGCTCTCAGGCAATGCAAGCCTCCTCACTAAACCTGGGGAGAGCTCAGGATTGAAAGCCTGGAGCCTCTACACCAAGTACAGGGTTGGAAACTGAAACGAAATTTACATCTACAGATGTGTTGAGGTGGAAGTACATACATGAGGGAAGGAGGGTTTCACCAGCCCAGACAGTCCTGCATGGTTACAGCCGTGGACCACCTCTCGCGGGTAACCAACTCAACAAAGCAGAAATGTGTTTGAATTGTCTCATGTTAAGCATTTTGCTCGACTGTGTTGTACACTGCTGCACAAACAGCGTATTCTGTCCTTGAATTTGGAAAACAGAGCAGCCCTCAAACTTTGTACTTCTATATTACTGAAACTTTTAGAGTTGCCTAGATTATGCTTTCCCCATTAAGTACTGGTATGAAAAAGCCTTTAAGTACATGTATGAAAAAGCTTTTGAGGAAAAAATGTTTGAGTAAACAATAATAACAGCTACCTCAACACTGGTACTGTGCTGATGGATTTACACCCACTACCTCATTTAATCCACTAAACAGCCCTATTACACATTTATTGTTAAATTCATTCCCTTGGAAACCCCATGAGTAGGCACTGGGAGTTTCAGTTCACTGAGGATAAAAACGGAGGTTCAGAGTATTACAGCAGCTGCTAGTAAGTTGCAAAGCCATTATTTCACCCGTGTGGGAACCTCAAGCTTCTTAGGGTTTTATCATTACCAATGCACAATCTTCCGTGAGTCCTTGATCAACACAGTCCATAAAGGAAAACCTTAAACGTTCAGAACCTCCAATTACTACATACCGGAGAAAGAGAAATTGGACTTTTGCACACATAAATAACTGAATAGGAGGAATGTAGCTTAAAAATCACAAGCACGTCAAAGAATGTCGTAGTTTAGTTACATGGTTTGCCTGATGCCTGTACAAAGTGTGATCAGAAGATATGGTGAGTGTTTAAGGAAAAATTTATTACAATAAAAGACACATTGCCACAAATTCTCCTCAAAATATCGCCCCTCACTTGAAACACATTTATCCCATTGTCTTTGCCACTTCCTGAAGCAGCTCTGGAGTCCTCTTTCATGAGTGTTTTTAGTTGTACTGTCCTGGCTGCCTCAATGTCCTACAACAATTCGAAATGTTCCTCTTCCCTGGTCATTTCGACTTTGGGGAAGATCCAGAAGCCACAGAGAGCCAGCTCTGGTGCATAAGGTGGATGAGAACACAGTGTTGTGTCTTCACAAGCCTGTCTTTCTGTTGGATGGCACAGGGCAGCACCATTCACCGGATTTTTGATCGTACCTCATAAAGACACTCACAAAAGAGGACTTCCAGAGCTGCTGCCGGAAGTGGCCAGAGTGATAGGATAAGTGTTTGAGGTGAGGGGGAGGATTCGAAAGGGGCCTAATGGCGATGTGTTGTGGGAGCCAGCACTAAGAATATGTATGTGAAGCTCTTTGCATTTCGGCTGCAGATGTGGAATCCTGACAGGTCCCCTGAGGACTCTGCAGACAGTGTGGTGTGGTTTGGAGGGGGGCCACAGCCTTGCAACCAGGATGTAAGCTGATTTTCTGTGCGGTTCCCAAGCGTTCCCAAGCCTATCTATTCTGGCCTATTAGCTCAGCTGTTCCCAACGCTATCAGCTCAAGTAGAACATGTACTTTCCTGAGTTATCTTTTGAACTCGCTTCTCACAGAATGCCTTTTGTTCTCTTTAGTAAAGAACACCTTTGTTCTTGTTATGTATTTCAGTGAGCTCCTTTAATACAGAGTGGCCAGAAGCCCTCTCCTTGCGTCACAAGTCACTGGAGATCAGCGCCATCATCCCCAATACTGATGGGAAAGCCCCAATATTAACTGGGGAACTGCATGTGTGTTTTAGTGTAAAAATCTTTTTAATTTAAATACTTTCCATATGTTTAGATCACCCCTTGTATATATATTTTATATTTGCCTCAGCAGGGCTGTTGTCCTCATTACTTTTCTCTGGTTGCTGAGACAAAATACCCAACACCCCAAATTAAGGGAGGAAAGTTTGATTTAGCTCACAGTATGTAGAGGTTTCAGTCCATACTCAGCTGGCTCCAAGGCAGGGCTGCATGGCACAGGGGCAACCATTCACAGAAGACAGCAAAAGCATCAAGAGCAAAAGGGGAGAAGCAAGCCTCTTTCCATCCCTTACATTGTATGTATGCCACCCACAGGTGCAGCACTCATACCCCCAATCCCAGGACTAGACAATAAACCAATCACAAACTCTAGATTCAGCCACCTCCAAAAAAGCACACCCCCCCATGACTCCAGGAAGCTTTAGGAGGACATCAAGACACAAACCATAATAGCTGCTCTATAAGAAATGAGGTTCACAGTAAAAACTCAGGCATACCACAGAATCATCAAGAAAAAAGTCTTGTTTATATCATAATACCAGAGAAAGCTTTTCAACCACATGAGTTGGAGAAAAGTGTCTTCTACTTAGATTTTAGTTACCTAGGACATTTACCCTGATGTCACCTTTCCCCTCTGTCCCTCATCCGCAGCCTAGTCCAACATACTCAGTTATGATCAGGGAGAGCCGGCAAAGACTCATCAACGACCAGATAAAGGGTATTAGTTAGCAAGTACTGTTTACTAACTTCTTCAAACCTCTGTTCTTCATACAAAGCCAATAGGTAGCAGCAAGTATGTAGGCACTTAAAAGCCAGTGATAGTTTAGTGACACTACTATTCGAATTACTGGAAAATAATTTCCAATATGGCTGACCCAAGATTTATGCCTAAATTGATGCAAATCTTTTACTTTTCCATTTTGGCTTATTAAACTGAGCATTCTCTGTCTGATACTTTATTCTTATCAGTACTCTCAGATTTCCAGAAAAACAGAGCTAGGCTAAACAACAAGCAGCAGTCACTGTCTTACCTGCTGGTTGTCAAGGTTCATCAGTGTGAGGCTGCATGTTGAGATGGTCAGCTTTATATTCATTCCAGAAAACTGAAGATTACTCTTGCCAAGAACTGCCGAGAGGAACTTAACAGGAGCCTTTAAGAATAATGAAACAACACTGTGAGTTATGGATGTTGTTGTAGACTGGCGATGTTTTCTAAATGTTAAAAATGGGCCTTCCTCTCTAGTTTACATTATATAAATCAAATGAGGTGGGTGGCTTTTTCATTTAAAAAAAATTTTTTTTTAAATTGGAGTGCAGCAAATTCTTTGGTAAGTCAAATTCGAGGCCCCAGAAGTTTTCTCATCCTTTCCTTCTCCCCAAATGCTTTGTATCAACAAATTCCTGGGTGAGTTCACAGCAGCTTGGCTCACGTCTGTCTCAGTACACACGAAAATAAAGAAAAAGCCAAGAATGCATGACTCCTACCACCAAAGCCACACAGCGCTCCAGCCCTGTCTTTGCCTTCAGGTGACCTGTGCTTGAAATCCTACCTCTGGCCACTCTTGCTAGGTCATTGTTTTCACATGGTCCTTGATGTTAAAACGAGCATGATGACTAAGACTCCTTTCTCTGTTAATTCATTAATAAGCTGGTTTACCGGAATTTACTAACGGAAATATAGAGGAAGATCCTAAGGAAAAGGGTACATTTTGATAAAACTTGAAATTCTTTTCTTGTTGTTTTGCTTTTTTGGGACAGGGTCTCACTCTGTAGTGCAGACCTTGAAATCACCATGTATCCCAAGCTGGCCCCAAAATGCAACCATCATCCTGCCTCAGCCTCCTAGATGATGGGAGTACAGGAGTGCACCACCACACCAGGCTAAAAATTGAAAGTCTTAACCAGGGATTTCTCAGAAAGAGTAGAGAATGCTTGGGAATTATAAAGGCGAGAGGCACGAGTACATAGTGAGAGGGAAGAGGCAGGATCGGACAATTTCTTCAAGCAGCTGTGCCACTTAGCAGCTACATGACAAATAACCTTTCTAGGCCCCAAGTTTCTTTTCTATTAAATGTGAAAAAAAAAAGTAGCTGCCTCATAAGAGCTGTCGTGCGGTGAAGATTAAATCAGATGGTAAGTGGAGCAGATTTAGCATGGCACCTCGCTGTGCATATGAGAGCTGTTATTATTATTATTATTATTATTATTATCATCATCCTTTCCCACACTGAGGGTCAAAGAGACGGTTTGAGAGTTTGAAACGCTATGGTGGATGTTTGGATTAAGTCTTGCAATTCTCAGCTAGAAAGTGGGCCAAACTGAGGACAGAAAATTAGTGATTGTTTAAAAAAAAATGTGGATCAATAGTTTCAGGCCATCAATGGAAACACAATTTGTTCCTTTTCCAGGCTTACTTGTGTATTTACTCTTATTTGATCCCTGCTGGAACCACAGCAAGACATTAAGCATACATTATTGAAATTCAGTGCCTAGGTTTTCATTTTTTTCCCAGTGCCAAGCACCTTCTGAAATGAAGTGAAAACATAAGATGTCCCAACACCCTCAGCATCACTTTGTCACGGAGCTGGCTCTCGATCTACTTTCTTCACCTTTATGTTGCCCTTGGCTAAGCTGCACAGTTTCAGGATTTTTTTTTTGGTCCTCTAAAATGATATTGAAAAGCAAATCACTCATTTATTTCTGTGGAGTTCTTCTTTTCCATGCTAGTTTTTAAAAAATTATTATTAAATACTAATTAGCTAATAATACTATCTCACACTTGACAAGCATTTTGGTATTTGTGAAGAATGTTTACAAACATCATCTTAATCTCGCCCCAAAATAACCTTAACCTTGTGAGAAATACTCAACATGTGTTTACTGCAGAGAGGAAGACAAAGTCTTCATTGTCACTAGAAATGACCTGAGTTCCAGTAGGCCACAGGACAGAGAGTGTGGTTTTCTGTGGTGTTATGGTTGATGCATTGTGTCACCGTGCACAGTGAGAGACTCAGCAGGGAGCCAGGGTGCTTACTTTGTAAATATCCCCACCCTGTGCAAAGGAAGGAAAGAACATTTTGTGTGTTACACCCACCCTGAAGGTGAGGGGGCGCTGAGTACAATATAAAGGAGGAGAAGAGGCTTGTGTTTCCCTCGTTTTGCTCTGGCTGCTGCCTTGAAGTGTTGCCCTGTGCCGTGCCAGCCTGCCTTGGAGCCAGCTGATTATGGACTGAAACCACCAGAAACTGTAAGCTAAATAAACACTTTCTTCCCTAATTTTGGGTGTCAGGTGTTTATCTCAGCAAGGAGAGAAAAGTAACCAAAACAGAATTTGGTACCGGGAGTGGGGACGTTGCTGTGACTGTACCTGACCATGTGGTTCAAGAGCCTTTGGAAATGGCTTGTGGGAAGAGTTTGGAAAGGTTCAGAGATGTCATATGAAAGAATAGCCCTGGACCAGCTTACACTGTTCTGTAGGGGAGATTCCAGTCAGAGCTCAGGAGACCAGGAGGCTGATAGAGAGCCTGCCAGTAAAGACCAGGCTCGAGAGGTTTTTGCTGGGAAGAAGG